>JAVIWB010006414.1:0-94798 GCA_031893035.1 Dermolepida albohirtum
TTTGCAAAACGGGCACTGCACGATTTCTAAAATTACATAAAAACATTTTCATCAAACTAGGTCACTATAATCAAAAATTATGTACAAGAAAATATATAAGGAGGTACAAATAATAGAATAACAGGCATAAGTTTTTAAAACAATTTAGATATTAGTTTATAGTCAAGTATTTAAAGCTTGAGAAACGGCAAATTTAGGAAAAAAATGAACAGATTGAAAATAAAGGAGAAACAAACAATAAATAAAAGAAAGAATAGAAATAATGAACATAATGAGGTATCAGCCAAGATTAAATTCTACAAGACTGTTTCTACGATGGTACGGATACAGGCAGCTGTGTCCAAATACAAAACATGTTAACTATAAAAGTAAATTCAAAATAATAAATACAATTTCTTATATCGAATTAAAAATATCTCATGAGACGCAATAGTTTAAGAAAAAACTTCTTTGTTCCATACCTTCAAAGTTATCAATGATTCCACTAGGGCAAACAGTTTTGTGTTCAACCAAGTATACTTTCGAACTAAATCCTAGGCAACAATAGGTGCAGGCGAATACATTTTTGGCATCCGTTACTGTATTGGGTATAAAATCCATTTCTATATCAATATTCAAACTTTCCTCGTATTCTTCACCAAAATACACCAATAATTCTTCACCCTCTTGGATTTCACAAATGCTGCTGTAATATAGATTAGCTCCACATTGAAATGCGTGTAGGTTTTGATCAAAAACACTCCTGGCACCATTGATGTGCTGCATCCAATTTAAAACTTCTGATTTATCATTACTAACTACGAACTTTCCACCTTTAAGCCTCCAAGGGGATTCCGCGGTACTAAATCCAATAAAAGGCCCAAATCTTACACCTTTAGGTATAGTTTTTAAAGCAAATACGCCACTGTCTCCGAATAAACCTTCTTTAATCTCTAGGACATCTGCTGGCATCTCTTCTCTCGCTTCATTACTGGTTCCATTTAAAATACATATCAGCATTCCACATTTAATACAATATTCTTCATAATACTCATTGCAATTGTTACAAACTGCAAAAGAAATATTTGAGATAATAAAATTTTTGTGTTCCATGCGTGCACAGAATATATTTTTGTTTCATAAATGGACAATGGTGGAAAAAGCGTATTTAATAACTAGTATCATTATTAGTTATTAAATATACAAATTAGTTATGCCAGGAGGTAAACATTAGTTTACGACAGTTAAAACATTAATGGTAAAAAATTTTAAAGTGGTGTTAATCAAGTAACAATTGCAGAAAATGTACATGTATCATTGACAACCGGTGCCCGTCTGGAAAGCAACTGTGAGAACGAATTTTGAAAACATGCTTCTAGTGCGCGGCCTAGGCATAATCTTGCGGCAGCTAATCTAAAACAAAAGTTTGCCTAATTAGAACTATTTTTAGGCCAACGGCCTGCACAGAAACTCTCTGTAAAGAACCGGACTGTCCGATTAAAGTTTGCGCGTAATTGTCTAAATGGGGATGCAAAGTCGTGGAAATCGATTCTATTTTCTGATGGAAGTTAATATAATTTGATTATATCAGACGGCTGTCGATCAAAAATTTAATTCGAAATGAACTAACCTTAGGAAATTTTAATCAGAACAGTTCAACACCCAAAGTTAGTCGAACTTCTTTGGAATTAGTAATTTTTAGAATTTCATGGTGATTGTATTAACTAATATTTAATCAAACGAAAAATTATATTTATAAAAACTGACTTCATAGTCTTAATGATTTGTACAGTCACTTAACGCGATCATTAAACTATCATGTAATGATATGACACGCAGTGACATGACGAACATATACTTACATAGCTGTTTATTACTGAATTCGACTTTTACAGCACCAGCAACATAGTTTTGTATTTTAACGTTAGCACCTATTACAGTGTCACATTGATTTAGATTAGATGATAATTCCCGTTCTTTGATATTCATTACAGTGTCGTCATTTATTGCATTATATGGTGACAATTCCGATTTGATATCGGTAGATGTTGGAAACGGTTTTATTTGATCACATTTTGCATATTCATTTAATTGTGTAGGATCTATATTAATGGTAGTTTCGTCGACTAGCACCTTATCATCTAGATAAACGTCGCCTTGAAATTCTTCCTTTATATCAGCCAGGGTTTCTGAAAACACTGCGGTATCCATAATGAGCTTCTTCTTGTTGTTTTCCTTGGTCTTGAGTTAAAACTATTCCAGTTATTAAAATTGGGTTTGCTTTAAAACTTGCTATGGAATTATGCTTATCCTCATCTGTAAAATGGGAGAAATACAAAGGTTGAGCAAATTACAACACAAGTAAACTATTCTTGATACTAAACATTGTAGTATCCACGCACAAACGGGCAACAGAAAACATATAACACAATGCAATCAAAAACGCAGAAAAGAGAAAGAGCAGATAATAAGTAAGAGATAATAGATTGCTACAAATTAAGATAAAGGATCTTTCCAATGACTGCTATATTCATTGGAAAGAAACCATTCTTCTCCATCATATACCTCTAAAACACCTTAAACGGCCAAGCAATATCTCTTAATCTCTCCCTTAACCCCTCCTCGTCCTTTGCAATTTGATCAGCTGTAACACTGCCCATGAATACTTTATAGTCAGAAATCCATGTAAATTAAATACCGCGGTCAGCTTCATACTCTTTTATTAATTTTATTTGGTATTGCTCCTTAAAATCATTGGTGATGATAGAATATAAGCTCCTAAATTATTTTTCGTAATCTGAGAGCTGTTTAAGAAGTTATTGGCATTTTTGGCATAACTAAATGTAATTGTTAATTTACACATAACCTACTTTTCCGTTTAATCAACTTAATGATAAACACATTTTCCTTTTTAAGAATCTTCTTTATCATCATTAAACGGACTGAACAATTTTTATTGGTGTCTGGTTTGTATTGAAGATAAACAATGAAAGCAAGTATTGTTCTAGGACTATATTGTGCAAGTTTATTTTTAATTTTCTAATCTATATTCTCCACCTTATCTTGTCTACTAATAGCTTCTATAATCGTTTTAAATACTTTCTCTGTCGTCTATAAGAATGTTGTCAGACTCACTAGCTTCCATATTCTTAGATCATGTTGTCTGTGTGTATTTTAAAAGTTCTTTAGAAGTACCAGTGGGAAAAAATAGTATTAGAGATTGAAATGATCTGAGGTGATTCAACCATTATTAGGAAAGATGTTTGATTGAGATGTCTACAAAGTAAACAAGGGAAAAAAATTCTAATAGTAAATTTAATCATTTATTATATAAGCAAACATTCACCTCTTAAAATGCTAAAAAATCACTTCAAATAGAGCAAAAAAAAAGCAAACTTACTTCAAACATTTATATATCCCAAGATGTCTTCTTTCTTTTCTTCATTGTGACCATCTAAAATACAATCTGCCCACTTTTTATTTACACTATCTCTTAAAATAAGTACTAACAGGCTGGATAATATTATGTTTAAACTTCAAAATTAAGAATTCAAAGCTGTCTTTTTGATTTGCTATAGCTAGTTTCAAAAACATTTAGTATTTAACTTACACACTATGATAACCTTTAAAAATGTATGTTTACTAGTTTCCAGACCTAAAGAAAATATGAATATAAACAATTAAGTACGTTAAACTATGATAGGAAAGTCAAATATATAAAATTGCAATAGCTTTTCCAGCCATCTGTTGAGATTGCTCAATACTATATTGCGAGTTGGTTATATTATCCTTTATACTTCAGACAGATCCACTAATCACGCACGTGTCAACATAAAATATCAGCCACGAATATCTGATTTACACATACGCAAAACGGTTGTTAT
Organism: Dermolepida albohirtum; assembly: GCA_031893035.1. Taxonomy (NCBI): domain Eukaryota; kingdom Metazoa; phylum Arthropoda; class Insecta; order Coleoptera; family Scarabaeidae; genus Dermolepida; species Dermolepida albohirtum. The sequence goes on from JAVIWB010006414.1 coordinate 3,864, forward strand.
ATTAACAATAATAGTGAAAATTTAAGTGCTTTATTTTAATGTTGAAAATAAATGCAGATTATTGTGAATTAATCTTGTTAACAAAATATACATTTAATTTTTTTCAATTCCGTATATAAAACAAATTATTAAATTAATTCTTTCAAATTGAAAAAAGATTTAAACTATCGTAATGAAGAATTTATTTGTGAGAGAACATAGCATGTATATTACTTTATTTTCAATTAAGTTCTAAGCTCTTAAGCTAAATGTAATTGGAATTATACAATAAAAATAAATGGAAAGAACTATATTGAAAGAATTTATTTATAACAGTACACGACATGTATAATAGTTGTTTTATTTTTAGTTGAATTATAATTCTAAAGCTTAAAACAATTGTAATGTCTTTATTTCAAAATAATACATGTACATCAACAGTTTCCATTCCGAAACTAAATTTACTAATATATATATATCACTTCAATAAGCACTACACAATCATAATGTAATATATAAATAAATAAATGTCTGTTCATTAGAAGAATCACCGATGGTACTAGAATCTCCTACATTTATGGCAAATTCTTCTAAATTTTCTTTTATTCTGTCCACATCCCATATTTATGTTTCAATACTTTTGACATGATCAATTACCTTTATCCAATTTTGTTTAGTAGCATTATGAATGGCAATACTAAGCAAATTTTGAACATTGTTCAGTATAAATGTGGTATTACTTACAGCCACTTCTCCTTTTACTTAAGCCCAAATTAGCTCTATAGAATCGAGCTCACAGTTATATATAGGAAGTGTCAAGTGTTTTGTTTTTGGATTTAACAAATTCATCTACTACATACTTATATTTTGATTGATGTTGCTTTACTAAATCCATCAATTCCACTTTCAGCATATCAGATTCAATTGTCCTATTATATTTAGTAAGACATTTTTGAACATCACATCTCATCAATGACGAATTTGGTATTTCTTCTAATTTTCTAGAATCGTAAGAAACATTGTCAATAAGGATGACAAAATTAATTTCTCTTCATGGTAATCGCCTACTTTATTTGATGGAAATAAGAGTAGGCCATTTTCAAGAAAACCGTCCTTTCAACCAATATGTAATAATATCAACAGTCTTCCATTTCCACTAGGATCTTTTACACCTGTCGACAGACTCTCATTAAAAGCTTATTGTGCACATTTAATGCTTTTATCGAACCAAATATTTGATCTTCTATGGCCTTCATTTACCTGTTTCATCAAGAAAATATAATTTTCTACTTTCCGTTCTAAATCTCTTTAACCTACGCAAACATTGTTTTCCCGTATAATTATTTCATCTTTCTCCTTTAAGTGGCTATTCGTAACTCTCTTCTTACAGCTAAAAGTGGAGGTAGGCAAAAATTACGTACAGAAACGTATTAAATATCTTACCAAAAATTCATTTCATTCAATAATCTATATAATATCTGCCTTGCAAGCTTCGATATATCATCATTGTAATTTACTACTGCCAAAAATGTTTAATGTCGGAATCTGTTTTTTAAAACAAAGTTAATGGACTGTATGTTTCATTAATGCTTTCGTTTTATCGTCTACATGATATTTCTGCAATATTTTCGTGGAAGCGGGTGTTTTTTTCAAAATACATTTATCGTTTCGTTTTGGAATGGGATTATAGGGATGACTCATCACAAAATATTACTCTACCCAAAATTTCATATTTGCCAATATAGGTTTTGAGCGAATAGTAATCTTTCCCTGTGTCGACTATCTGTTAATTTTGGTTTCGCAGCTGCTATAGAGTTTTTATGTTAGCTTCTACCAGTGCTGCCAGGTCGTTGTGGACAATATCGGTAGATTAGCTCGCTATTTTTCGGTAGATTTCGCAAAAATTCGGTAGATTTAAATTTTTATTTATAATATAACAAATTTATATATTAAAACAAAAGTATAATATATTAAACATATTTATTTACAAAATTAATAAATAATTCATGTATCCTAGGTTAATATAATTAAATAGAGTAATATAGGAATAGATATTGATATTTATAAAATTTACCTTAAAAAAACACACGTAACTACAACATAACTATATAACTGTGTATACAATTTAAATGTTTGGCTCATCATGTATAATATTCTTAAGTTCGATAGGCTTATACTAATTAATATCGAATGAAATAGTACCTACATAAAATATCCACTTCTATAATGAATGTGCGACATAACATATTACTAAACATAAAATAACAGACAAATATTTTCTCAGATTTGCTTTTGTGGGCCAGCAATTATTTGTTTATTACTCTTTTATATCCTGACGCCAACAATTTTTAATACAAACATACGTGACTAATTGTAATTTCGGTGTTTGGCATCGTTTCATAACTATTATGATTAATGATCAACAAGAAATTTCTTATATTAAAGTAAGATATTACTAAACATAAAATAACAGACAAATATTTTCTCAGATTTGCTTTTGTGGGCCAACAATTATTTGTTTATTACTCTTTTATATCCTGACGCCAACAATTTTTAATACAAATATACGTGACTAATTGTAATTTCGGTGTTTGACATCGTTTCATAACTATTATGATTAATGATCAACAAGAAATTTCTTATATTAATGTAAGATATAAATATAGTATGCACATATGAACAAAAATTGGATTTGACAGAAAACTTGGATTTTCGGTAGAATTATCGTTTAAATCGGTAGATCTACCGAAAAATCAATAGACCTGGTAGCACTGGCTTCTACTGATCTACGATGAGTAATAGCTACTTCCACTAAATCGTGTCACCAGTATTGCTTATTTGCAAGTTGTTTTTTATCGAACATAATAAAGTTATTTTCATTTCATTCTTCTTGTGCATATATTTTAATTTAATCTTTCCTTTTAGATATTCAACAGTACGTTCGTGCTTTGGTAACACATCAATTAAGTCACCAATATGACTGAATGTTCCTGGCAATGCTCGTAACATATAATTTAACTTTTCTTCTTCAGTAACTTGAGCACCTGCTGCTTTTAGATCATTTATAGCCTTTTCAAATTCGCTAAATATGTTTGATGGATTTGTATAATCTGTTAACTTCACACATTCTAGATTACTGCGACATACCATCTGCAGTGCTGTTGTTTCTTTTAGATATAGTTCATCGCACTTCTTTATTATTCCATAAGCTAATTCTTGTTCACTCATTAACTCCAATTGTTTATTCCAAATCGCACTATAAATATAATTTGTGGCTTTAATATCCATTGTTTCCCAGTCTTCTTTCACATCAGTTGATTGTATTTCCCTGTCAACAACAACTTAGCATTTCTTAAATTGCAAAAATTTTAGTATACGTAATTTCTATTTATTGTAATCTACATCAAAAATCGGAATAGTGACGTCATCGACTTTTACCAACATGGCCATTTTTCTTATGCTTTATATTTTTCACAAAAATATTTTTCCAACACTCTTTCTATCTTCTTCAACGAAATTAATACATCGAACTACAGCCTGCAATCATGTTAATATTATTAAGTTTTGTTACAAATAATAATACACTTTTCTTTAGTTATTTAATAATGGAAAAAAGAAAGTTCAACATATAACACTTTACATTATACTTATTACTGCCAACTTAAATATATCTATAACTAAAAGTATCTATTCTCACAAAAATATTTAATTTTCATGTATACTTGCAAGTTTGACTGGGTGTTTGCGTTGTACTCACATTAAACGCAATTACAATAATATTCTTTGAGATGTGTATTTTAAATTATTCTTCTTGTTTGTCTTGAATTCACATTCCATGCTATTGTAATCGTATTCTTTCAGATATTTAATTTTCATGGGTTTTTTTAAAGCATTCTTCATGCTTGTCTTGTATTCATACTCCATACAATTACAAGCGTATTCTTTAAGATGTTTAGTTTTCATGTGTATTTGTAATTTTTATTCGCTATTTGTTCTGAATCCACACTCCATGCGATTATAATCAATATTTTTTAAGATGTTTAGATCTCATGTGTACATGTAAGTCTGACTTATAATTTGTTTTGAATTCACACTCCATGCAATTATAATCGTATCTTTTAATATGTTTAGTTTTCATGTGTGCTTGTAAACGCGATTTGAAGTTTGTTTTGAACTCACACTCCATGCAATTATAATCGTATTTTTTAAAATGTTTATTTTTCATGTGCATTTGTAAATAAAATTTTAGATGTGTCTTGTACTCACACTCCTCGCAATTATAATCGTATTCTTTAAGATGTTTAGATTTTATGTGGTTGTTTAAACTTGTCTTGTAGTTTGTTTTGAATTCACACTCCATGCAATTGTAATAGTATACTTTAAGATGTTTCGTTTTCACGTGTGCCTCTAACTTTGATTTATAGTTTGTCTGGTACTCACACTCCAAGCAGATATAATCGTATTTTTTAAGATGTTTAGATTTCATGTGTTTATTTAAATCGGACTTATAAATTGACTTGAACTCGCACTGCATGCAATTATAATCGTATTTTTTAAGATGTTTAATTTTCACGTGCCTTTGTAAATTTGATTTGAAATTCGTCTTGTATCCACACTTCTTGCAGTTGTAATCGCATTTTTTAAGATGTTTAGTTTTCATGTGCCATTCTAAACGTGATTCGAGGTTTGTTTTAAATTCACACGCCATGCAATTATAGCCGTATTCTTTAAGATGCTTATTTTTCATATGTGATTTTAGATAGTTTTTGTGAGGAGTTTGAAAATGACACTTCAAGCAAATAAACTGTTTTCCTTTATGATGTGAGTTTAAAATTTTCGCTTTTGTGTTTTTAATATTTACTTTTAGATATCCGCATACAGAATGTTTGGGTTTGACGGCAATATAAGTGTTCATATTGCCGTCCACATCTATCTTAAGAGATTTATTCATCTTGAAATTTTTATAACAAATTCCGCATTTGAACGTTTCCATTTCGTAACGCCTGTTGGTGTGGATTTTGGGATCAACTACGTACTTGAAATGCGCGGACTTTTTGCGTTTATTCATTACAGATGAAAGGTTTTTTCCCTCCAAGGTGTGATGATCCAGTGCGGAAAGTACACATTGTCTGAAAATAAGTGAAACTGTTATGAACAAATTTCCAAATAAAATAATAATAATAATAATTGTAAGAGCAGTCACTTTATCGCCCAACGGGTCGGGAACTAGTTACATAACGATATATACAAAACAAAATGAAAGAGTAGTTACAGCAGCATAATTTTAAACTATGTTTATTTCAACCAATGTAATTCAAAAACAAGCGAATATATCGAAAGCTATTGCTGTCTAATGTTTATTTATCAGGTTGTTACATATGAAATGTCCGATTTTGTAAGGAATAAAAAAAAGTCTAAATTTAAAAAAATATAAATATTTATTCTGCAAAATAGTCTCCATTTACATCAATAGTTTGTTGCCAACGGCCTGGAAGCTGAAAAATTCCCTTTGAAAAGAAATCTAGGTTTTGACGGCTCGCATATTGCTCAAGCACTGCTATTACAGACTCCCGGTCAGGGAAGTCCCTATTTTTTAAGTGATCGTCTAAACTTCGGAAAAAATGAAAATCAGTTGGCGAAGGTCAGGGGAATAAGGTGGGTGAGGGAGAATTTCGTAACCAAATTCCGAAAGTTTTTGGATTGTCTGTCGTGCAACATGAGGTCTTGCATTATCATGAAGAAGTATGGGTCCATGTTTATTGACTAGTGAGGGCTGCAAGCGGCTCAATTTTCCATGCATAGTTTCCAGTTCGGCACAATAGGACGCTGCCGTGATGGTTTCACCAGGTTGCAAAAATGAATAGTGAATAATACCCTTACTGGTCCACCATACAGTCACCATAATCTTTCGCGGGTGAAGTGATGCTCGTGCATGCTGTCTTGGTGCTTCACCTCGATCTAACCATTGTCCTGACCGTCTCCGATTATCATAAAGTATCCACTTTTCGTCACACGTTACCACTCGATGAAGAAACGGTTCAACTTTCTGTCGATTTGCCAAAGCGGTAGCCACCTCTAATCGACGGAATTATTGGCTTCCGTTAATTGGTGCGGCACCCATCAATCGAGTTTCTTCACTTTGCCAATCGAAGAAAGGTGACGACTAATGGTGGCAATGGACACTTGAAATGTTTCTGCAAGGCTACGCACTGTTGTCGATGGATTACTTTCAACTTCTACACGCAACTCGTCGTCATTAACGGTGCTACGCGCATATCCGCGAGGCTCATTTTCTAAATCAAAATTTCCCTCGCTGAATTTTTTAAACCATCGCCGTAATGTGCGTTCATTACACGTGGTTTCACCGAACTTCTGATTAATTTCTTGGGTTGCTGCAGCTGCATTTAATCCCTTTTTAAATTGAAAGAGGTAAATTGCCCGAATATCTCTTGCCGACAGCATTTCCATAGGCGAGACAAGGACAGGTGTATTAATCTTTCCAAGAAATGGAACAGGTACACACTTCAAAATAAATACCCGTTTCTACAAATACAATAATAATTTTCACCAAAAACATACACGTCTTCACACAGGTGCGATTCAGTTCAGACTGAAGGAAAAAACGGACATTACATTTGTAACAACCTGACAGAATATTTTATGTACGATTTCTTCTACGGAAATGTTTGGGCTTTCTGTTAATGGTTCTCAATATAACTGCCATCGACCCTTTCACTAATCCTCCTATCTATTGTGGACCGGTTCTTTTAAGGGCATCGTGAATGGTCATTCAAATAATTCAATATTTAACATTCACCAAACTTCGGTTGTCGGGTCGTAATTCGCTGATAATAATGCGTATTGTGTGTAGTGAATTGAGAAAAACACTAGCAGTTAATTAAGACAGTACTGTGAAAACATGCAATGTGCTCAGAACTGTAATCTAACAAAATGGTTGAACGAGTATGCAATTTATTTTAAAAATCTTATTAGCATTACTAACATGTAAGCGAAGTCGAGATTCATATGTATATGGTATGTGTATGAATGCCGGATTAGATTGATGATGGCGAATCAACGGCGTTCTTTGTTATATTCGATAAGTGTTAATAGTTTTCTTAACCGATTTTCGACATTAGAATACACTAGCACTATTATTAAATGTATTATTTGCAATATCGACATTTTACCGTACAGTACTTTTGTGCGTAAAAGTCATGTTAATAGCAAACAACACAGGTTAAATGCGCAACGTGATGTACCATATTATAAATTTCTATATGATTTTATTTTTGTGTTAACTGTGTGCAACATTACACAAAATATTGTAGACAATGAAGAATTTCGAAACTTTTGGGGGAAATACGTTCCGGAATGGAGATTGCCAACAAGAGGTCAATTATAGTATAATTTTCCTCGGGTGAAAAACACGATTACGGATCAAATAAAGAGTTAAAAGATCAAAGAATATGGCTGACGGTAGATGAAACAAAGGATGCGAGAAAGAATAGTATTTTAAATGTGTTAGTGTGTACTTTAAAAAGCGGTGAGATTTTCTTGGTTTTTCTTTCACGTAGTAGAATATTATAGAAGACAAATGCGGAAAGGATAGTAGAAACTATAAAAACATACCTTTGGGAAGTTCTATATATCGGCAACCTAACTTATAAAGTTGGTTTGGGAGTTAAAATATGGTTAATAATAATAATAATAATAATAATGACCTTTATTTCCAACAGGCTTATAGCCCAATAACAGGAAAATACAAAATAGCTAACTGAGTTTAGACATATGTGTGGCGGATATAATAAAAAAATTAAAGCTAATTCAAACTAAAGTAATCACAAAAGCAAACAGAAACAAAAATTACTAAAAATACATACAACCATGCTCAGATGTATTAGACACTCCAGGTAAAAACCCTTATTCTCGGTATTATCCAAGTCTGACTGAAATTAACCGTAAAAATAGTTAATGGTATTTACAGAAATGCGTTCTTGAATACACCCTAGTTAATCCCCTATTGAAAAGAATAGGTGGAAAGGGGAAATTGTGGATTTTAGAAATTTAGTGTCATTCTAGCAGTGTGTGAGCAACGTGCGTTTGTGAGTTTGTGGTAGAGATCAATTAGATTATCCTATTTTTTCACGTTGTGTCGGTTATTTATTGAAGAAAAATGCCTAAAACACGCGAGTTGTCGGTAGGGGAACGCGCCCAAATAGTGCTACTGCATTCCCAGAAGTTATCAATAGCTGCAATTGCAAAAAAAAATGTTCGCGATGTGCAGTCCGTACAACCATTAGTCGCTATCAGGAGAGTGGGTCGTTTGTTAACAGACCAAAAAGTGTAAGAAAACCCTGTACCTCGATTAGAGAAGACAGAATTTTACAAAGACTGGCTCTCAGTGATAGGAAAAAATCGTCGAAACAGCTCGCCAGTGAGCTGAAACAGCGTTATCGCGTAACAGTTTCTGCGCAAACAGTGAGAAGGCGTCTCCAGCGTGCTGGTTTACGAGGGTGTAAAGCGCGACATAAACCGCTTTTAACTGACGCTCATAAAAAGAAGCGGTATTTATGGGCCAAACAACATGAAAATTGGACAATCGAGAAGTGGTCGAAGATTCTTTGGTCTGATGAATCGAATATCGAGGTATGTAAGTACATCTTCATGACTAATATTCTTATCGTTGTATGCAATTCAGTCTACATGTAACATTAAACAAAATTAATCCTGTCTAAGTGCTAACTTTCTTATTTTGCCTGGCAGCTTTGGGGACTACCTGGGACGCTATACGTTCGGCGTAGGCAAGGGGAAGCTTATGAACCACAATGTATCATTCCCACAGTAAAATTTGGAGGTGGTAGTATCATGGTTTGGGGTTGTATGTCTGCATACGGTGTTGGAGAAGTGTACCTGTGCAATGGACGGATGAATAGCCAACGCTATTTAGTCATGTTGGAGGAAGTATTAGAACCGTCTGTGCTAAAACTATTCGACCAGGATATTCCACAATACATTTTTCAGCAAGATAATGCGCCCTGCCACAAATCGGGAGCTGTAATGCGTTGGTTCGAGGAAAACACAGTGGAGGTATTGGATTGGCCGCCACAAAGTCCCGATTTGTCGCCCATTGAAAATTTGTGGCGTATCTTAAAAACTAAGACCACGGAACATAAATGCCTGTCAAAAGCAAAATTATCAACAAAAATTCGCGAAATATGGACTGCAATACCACCGGCAGAGTGTTACAATTTAGTAGCAAGTATGCCTCGACGAGTGCGAGCTGTCATTAAGGCCAAGGGCGGAGCGACAAAACACTTTGTACATAATTTTCACAACAGTTTTATTTTCCTCACCTCTCTTTTGACTAAACTATATAAACTATATATGTATGTATGTACATAAATTCGTAAGGTGTCTAATACATTTGAGCATGGTTGTATATGGTATACATGCTAAACAAACAAGTCAGCAAGTTCGTTGGCACTCAAAATGTAGGTCGGTGTTCTCCTGTGAATATTAATCGGCGCCCTTGGCGTCACAATGGATATATTGCACCTAGAGTTCAAGCGGGGCAGTAAAAAACACAAACGATGCAGTAACGAAGGACAGTCAACATTGTTACCAAGGATGCCATGCGACATTCCACCACAGAGATCAACCTTTCTGTCATGGAACTGTCATGCACTGGAAAGTTAATTAAAACAATCTTATCCTCAATTGCTTCATGTAACTTGTTTGCTCCATGCATGTTATCTTATAGCTGAGTTTATTAGAAACTATTATCCATGACTAGACCAATTTATAGTTTCTACCAAAAAAGTTTTTATCAAATCTCCAAAAACGCGTTCGTGAGTTTAAGCAGGCTTGTCCGGACATTCCTCAACCATCAAATTAAAATAAATATCTCCTTCGTTTAGTTGGCGATGCTGCACATTACGCTGACTGGTGTTCTTCGTAAACAGCTGGTCCTAAGTACAGATATTCTACATGCAGTCCCTTCTGGACCGTAGACGGAGAACTTTAAACGGTATTTTTTGCATGAGGTAACGTCAATCCACAGTGTTATTAGCAATGCCCATCAGAACCTTCCGTAAATATATCTAAAATAACGGGAGACCCGCATAATAAAATCAAGTGATCTAGATGCGTTAAAACAGATTGACATGAGTTTTAAAAATGAAATCGGATTCAAAGAAACTCACTGACTTTTTAGAATACTTGTAGTTGAGCCCAGTACAAGTATTCTTAAAGAACAGTCACTTCTGGCCCTTTCTTTAATCTCTAGAACATCTGATATCTCTTTTCTCGCTCTGTTATTAAAACCATTGCCGTTTCCTGGCCTGTAGAGAGGGAACATTAAAAGGAATTATTTGCAGGAAGTAACAGCAATCCAGTGTTATTAAACATGCTCATCTGAAACCTCCGCTAAATACCTCTAAAATAACGGCACACCAGCATGATAAAACAAAATGGCCTGGACGCATCAAAATAAACAGATTTGATACGAGTTTTAAAGGTAAATTCAGAATAAAAGAAACTCACATGGCAAATAATGTTTCTGTGCATTTCAACATGCATTCTGAATTTAATTTATAAATGTCAGTGTTTACAATAAATAACAAGTCACAATATTAACGCCCAAACCGATGCCTTCCAAGTCATTTGAACGCAAACACTGTCACTCCTATGTTGCCAACAATAAGTAAAATATTTGAAAAGGTGGCGCATAATCAATTAAGTAAATACTTAGAAAAATATAATCTGTTATATGAAGTCCAATCCTGATTTAGAAAAGGACATAACTGTGAATCACTACTGTCCAATTTTCATGTTGTTTGGCCCGTATCTGAATGTAAAATTGAAGTGGGGAGTAAACCAGCACGCTGCGGCAGTATTTTTAGAAACTTAAAAAAAGCTGTTTGAAATTGTCGAGCTGTTTCGACGAAATCCTATCACTGAGAGAAATTGTAAAAATATGGAGTTGAAGTCTGTACAAAACTGTCTAATGGTTCAGAACGAACATTTTTTGATTAATTAGATAACTTCTAGGAATGCAGTAAATGTTGACAACTCGCGTGTTTTAGGCATTTTTTTTATATATCGCAACGTGAAAAAATAGGATAACTAATTGATCTCTACCACAAACTCAGGGCGCAGTGTCTTGGAACACTAAATTTCTAAAATCTACAATTTATTTTAATGATTAACTGGAAAAAATTCTGAAAATACCATTAACTATTTTTAAACAATGATTGTATATCGACACCTAGACCAATGGACATAGGTGTTCCTCAGGGCGCAGTGCTTGGAACACTATTATTTCTAATTTATGTTAATGACATGGAAAAATTCTACAAAAATGTAAAGTCTGCATGTTTGCTAATGATACACTCACCTATACGTGTGTAAATAACATAACTGAAGACTTAGCAAAAATTGAGAAATATCTTAAAATGAATAAAATAAAGTTAAACACGAATAAAACAAAAGCAATGTTGATCAATGGGAATTCAAACTATAACATATGTATTGAAAAAGTAAAAGAAATAAAGTATTTGGGTATAATAGTGGACGATGGTTTGAGTTTCATACCGCATTTTGAATACGTTTGCAAAAAGATATCGAAAAAAATTGCATTTTTGAGAAGAATCCGCTATAGGGTTTCAATTATTACTGCAACTATTGTCTACAACACAATTATAAAACCGCATTTTGAGTACTGCTCCACGATATTATTCTTAGGTAATCAGCAAATGAAAGAAAGACTGCAGAAATTACAAAATAAAAGCATGCGCTGTATTCTGAGATGCAACAGAATGACACATACAATATAAGTGATATGTTAAATAAGCTACAGTGGCTCTCCATCAATCAACGGCTCGTTATGAACACTCTATTATTTATATTTAAAATTAAGACAGGAAATATGCCAAACTGTATGCAGCGATGTCTGATTGATGTAGCTGAAGTCTAACCATACAATTTAAGGAACGCCAACGATTATAGATTACCTTTGGCAACAACAAGTTTTTGTGAAAATGTTATATTTTATTAAGGTCTGAAAGTTTTCAATGAAATGCCCCCAGAAATAAAAAATTAAATAAATTATTATGTATTTAAACGTGGGATTATTGATTATGTCAAGAGAAATTTTTAAACAATGTTAAGTACCAATCATTTTTGAATTTAGATGTATACTTATGTATTATACTAAATAGCAACAAGAAATGCTAAATAAATATATAAATAAATAAATAAATAAATAAATAAATCCTACGTGACTTCTAATGTAACTAAATTTCATTCTGGACACTAACTTTAAATAGCTGAATCTATTTGATAATAGAAAAACTAATCTTACCTTGCGTTTCCTTTACGGCAGTAAATTTCGTGACTCTCAATGTATTCTTCCTTCTGTATGTAAATTTTGCAAAACGGGCACTGCACGATCTCTAAAATTACATAAAAACATTCGCATTATATTCGGTCACTCTAATCAAAAATTATGTACAAGAATATATATAAGAGAGTACAAATAATAGAATAACAAATATAAAAGGTTTTAAAACATATTAGGTTCAAAGTATTTGAAAAAATACATAGGTGCGTGTGACGCAAAAGTGAAAATAAAATCCTACACGTCTGTTTCTGTAATGGTACAGTACTCGCAATATCAGAATACGAAACACACTCACTTTAAAAGTAAATATAAAATAATAAATATTTAATAATGAAAGAGAATAGTTAAAAGAAAATTTCTTGATTTCATACCTTCAAAGTTTCTCTTGGCTCCATTAGGACAAATGGTGTTGTGTTCAACCAAGTACATTTTTAAACTAAATCCAAGGCAACAATAGGTACAGGCGAAAACATCTTTAGCGCCTGTTTCTATGTGAGGTATAAAATCCATTTCTATATCATTATTCAAGCTTTCTTCGTACTCCTCACCAAAATACACTAATAATTCTTCGCCCTTCTGAATTTCACAAACGCTGATGTAATATAGATTAGCTTCATATTGAATTGCGTGTAGGTTTTGATCAAAAACACTTCTGGCAGTATTGACGTACTGCATCCAATTTAAGAATTCTGATTTATCATTACTAACTACTAACATTCCACCTTTAAGTCTCCAACGGGATTCCGCGGTACTATATCCAGTAAAAGGTCCAAATCGTACACTTCTAGGTATAGTTTTTAAAGCAAATACGCCAGTGTCTCGGAATAAACCTTCTTTAATCTCTAGAACATCTGCTGGTATCTCTTTTCTCGCTCTGTTATCAAGACTGTTCCCATTTAAAATACTGATAAGCATTCCACATTTGGTACAATATTCTTCATAATACTCGTTGCAATTGCTACAAGCTGTCAAAAAAAATTCTCATGGAATGGATATTTAAAATTACTACTTTAAATTGTGAATAATTACTGACGAGTAAATATTGTTATTAAATGACAAAGCAAGTAATCAGTGTATTCAGTTATTAAAAATACCGTAACTAATATCCACCAAAAGTGTAGCCCTCAATGCATATACATTTTACTGAGGTAACGGGTGGGCCATCCATCGGTTTAAATTTGAACCACTGGTTATTTCGAATCTGGCAATACTTATATCATTCTATTCTGTCACAAAATTCAGTATATTATCTCCACTGAGCGAAGTGAATCGATTTACGCTTGAGCAAAGTTGGGATTTATTGGAAATTTATTTTCAAAACAAAGACAATTGGTCGGAAATTGCACGAAAATGTTGTACAAAATTTGGTCGCAGAGAAGGACCAACAATGCCCGGTATACGCAAGTTTATTGCTAAAGTTTGTGAAACTGGTTTCATTGTTTATGCGCCAAGATGTGAGCGTGCTCGTACAGTGCGTACACCAGAAAATATCGAAGCTGTGGCTGAGAGTGTGCGTGAGAACCCATCAACATCAACTCGTCATCGTTTTCAAGAATTGAACATTTCACGCACCAATTTACGTCGAATTTTGAGAAAAGATCTCGGTATGACGCCTTACAAAGTTCAATTGATTCAAGAGTTGAAGCCGCATGACCATTCGCTTCGTTTCCGCTTCGCTAGATGGGCCAGCGAGTAACTGCACGATGATGTTGATTTTGCCAAGAAAATCATCTTTTCGGATGAAGCTCATTTTCATCTTGGTGGGTACGTTAACAAGCAAAATTGCCGTATTTGGGGCTCAAAAAAACCACACGTGGTCTTACAGAAGCCAATGCACCCATTACAGTGACTGTTTGGTGCGGCTTGCGGAGCGGAGGCATCATTGGCCCATATTTCTTTGATAATGAGGACGGCGCAACCATTACGGTCACCTATCGCGCCATGATAAACGATTTTTTTTGTGCCCGCTGTTCATGGTATTGATATGAACGGTGTTTGGTTTCAACAGGATGGTGCAACTAGCCACACATCTGATGCCACGATCGATTTATTGTGGCCGTTTAATTAGCCGAAATGGTGATGTCAATTGGCCGCCAAGAAGCTGCGATTTGACACCGTTGGACTATTTTCTGTGGGGCGCCGTTAAAGACAAATGTTATGCCGAGAAACCAGAGACAATTGCGCATTTGAAGGCCAACATTCGTGATGCCATTGCCGAGATACGACCCCATACACTCGAAAAAGTGCTTGAAAATTAGTCCGATCGAATGGGGGTACTGTGTGGTCAGCTGCGGCAGCGATATGAATGAAATAATATTCCATCTCTAACCGGAACAATTGTACTTCACAACAAAAAAATAAATTTGGCAAAGTTTCAAACCGCTTTTGTTTTATTGCATTTTTAAATTTAAACTTTTAAATGGCCCACCCTATATTTGAACATAAAGTAATGGCCACAAAGAGCACATGCACCTCTGCTTATATGTACTATAATATTATCGGACACAGGAGAGACTGTAAATCGCACCTGGGATAATATAAACGTCATGTTCTGAACGCGCACAGAACATACTTTTTGTTTTCTAAATACACAAAGGTGAAGAAGCATAATTCATACTTGGTATCATTCGGTGTTTCGCCGAAGAAGTGCAGTGAATTACAGTGGAAGTTGTTATACCAGAAGAACCTTTAATGTCTACAGATATTAAAGCATTAATAACATAAAAATATGAGTTTGGTATTAATTAAGTAACAATTGCAGAGCATTTAAATCTGCACCGGTCCACCATTTCTGAAACCACTGAAAATTACAAGCATAAGGCAGTTTCTGCGACAGAACATTGTCCTGGCGCGCATCCTATTTTCCCAAAGCTAATGGAAAAAAAAGATGGATTAAAACTATATTAAAAGTCAATAAGAGGATCACTGCTATGGATGGAATTACCTGGCCAACAGCTTACAGAGAATCCATACATCTTTGCAAAAGAGGGGACTGTCCGATTAAAATTTTACCCTGGGATATAAATGAGTTTCTGATTAAAGTGAATATAATTCGTTTAGATTATGCAAAGATTTAATTATTATAGAAATATACCATACTTACTGTGATAAAAGGGGGCGATGGGATTATAATTTTGGGGCGGTTGTCTAGACCAGGCATTACGCCATGGATGGAATTATTGACAAATTGTAATGTACGCGAATATTGGAAGAACGTATGCTTCCATTCGCAAAAGAAAGTATACCAATGACTTCGATTTATCTACATGGAAATGGTATCAAGCATACTGTGAAAAGAGTGGCCTCGAAACAATGTGATTGAGGTAATGGAGTGACCAGATTCTTACTGAGAACATTTTTTGCTACAATCGAAAAAACGTGAAAGAATATACCTCAAGAATACCAAGACTTTTTATTATTAATGATAAAAGAATGTCAGAAATTCGTGAAAAGCAAAGGCTGTAACTATAAAATATTAATGCACTTCTGAAAATATTATTGAATTGTTTGTTTCATTCTATTTTTGGCCAAACATTTTAGTAAATTAACTACCTTAACTGCGTATGCATTATAAAATACCTTGCGTTTTGTTCTGTAAAATGTAATTTTTAAGGACTCATTTTCCAAAAAGTGAATACAACGAATTAGATCCAAGAATAGTGCAATAAACAAATATTTTTGAAAATACTAGGACTGTTAGAAACTGTTTACGAGGGAGCGTTTTTATATTCGCGGAATGGGGGACAAGGGGTGGAAATAAAAAAACCAAATTATTTTTCTTTTTTAATATATTCACCTGCAAGACGGATACATTTTTCACATCTTTCAATTAATTTATTTATACCCTTATAAAAAAATGATTTCTCTTTATCTGCAAAATACGCCGAAACTGCCTCCTTGACTTCATCATCGGCAGTAAATTTTTTACCCCGCAGCTCTTTTTTCATTATCGGAAACAGGTAATAATCACTCGGGACCAGGTCTGGGCTGTAGGGTAGGTGATTCACAATTTCGAAGCCCACCTTATGCAGGGCAGCTAACGCAACGCGGCTCTTGTGGACGGGCGCGTTGTCGTGCAAAAGCAGAACACCTTTTGTCAATTTTCCCCGTCTTTTCTCTTTAATGGCTTCTTTTAGTCGCTCTAATATTGAAGCGTAATATTCTCCGGTTATAGAAACACCTTTATCTTTATAATCAATCAACAATATTCCTTCCGAGTCCCAAAATACCGTTGCCATGAGTTTCGCAGCCGATTGTGACACTTTAAATTTCTTGGGAGGTGCTGTGCCCTTTTTATGCCACTGCATGGAGTCTTGTTTGGACTCAGGTTCATAATGATGAACCAAAGTTTCGTCTCCAGTAACAATTCCACTCAATACACCATCCTTGTCTTCATTACAGAGGTCCAAAAATGCACGCGAACACTCTACGCGCTGTTGTTTTTGCGGCGGCGTGAGCATTCTCGGCACCCATCTTGCACTGACCTTAGACATGCCGAGATGATCGTGTAGGATTTTAAAAATTGTTGTATCGGATACTCCAACCATTTCTGCGAGTTGTTTCTTCTTTAGTCGAGCATCTTCGAGTACAATTTGTTCAACTTTTTGGATAAGTGCGTGGTCACCTCAATGCTCCTGCCTGGCCTCGGGTCGTCTTCAAGGGATTCCCTTCCTTGTTTAAATAAACTGTGCCACTTGTACGCCATGTTTTTTCCTGGACAAGAGTCGCCGTAAACCAATGACATCTCATTCATTATGGTCGCGACTGATTTTCCTTGCCTGGTAAGGAACTTTATATAAGGGCACGATATTCGATTTTTTCCATATTTCACTTTTCACTCCTGATTATGTTACTTGGTTGACGATAGCTCAAAGACTGTCTAATAACAATGAAACTTCGTATTTATACTAATCATGAGTCGCTGCACAGGCCACGCCCCCAATGCGCCTACTCACCCCTCTACAACCCGCTCATTCTGCGTATATAAAAACGCTCCCTCGTATGTATTCTGTAGTCAAATAAATGTTAAATATTGATTTCAGAAGCATTACGTTAAATATTTGTATATTACTTACAATGAATGTTGAACAAAACTCCGAATTCGCAGTAGCATACAGTCTTGTCGGAAAGGCTGGACAGGTGTAATAATAACTAATAATGAAACTTTGCACTTGACATGAATGTTATTGGCAAGTATTCGATACATTTTGGTGTTAAATATGCCACCAACCTACTTGCAAACTCTATATTTGTTAAGGAAACTGACATCATTTCTTTCATTCACTACGTACTATATAGATTTACAAAAATATGTGCCCAACTAAAAAGAAAGTTTGATTTGAAGTGCACATTTATTACAATAAACCATAAATAATTGATCTTAAAGAGGGTGTAAATTTTCATAGGCATTGTCAACATCCGCTTGAGCACTTTCTAACATTGACATGTAGTAACAAGACACATATACTTACAGAGTTGTTTATTATTGAATTTGACCTTTACGTCATCAGCAACTTTGTTTTCTATTTTAATGTGATCATCTATAGTAGTAGTGTTGTATAGATTTACATCAGATGATGATAATTCCTGTTTGATATCAGTATCCATTACAATATCTTCATTTATTACATTAGACGGTGGTAATTCCGATTTGATATCAATGGATATTGGATACAGCTTTGTTTGATCATCTCTTGTACAGTTGTTTAATTCTGTAGAACCTATATAAATGGTAGTTTCGCCAACTAGTACTTTATCATCTAGATAAACACCGCCTTGGAACTCTTCCTTTATATCAAATGCAGTTTCCGAAAACGCTTCGCTATCCATAGCGAGTGTTCTTCTTCCTCTCTATTATTTTTCTTTGCCTTTTAGTTAAAACTACTTTGGCCAGTCTCGGACTGAGGATAATTTAAAATTTGTTGAATTTGTACTTGCTGCAAAATTATGCTTGATCTGTAAAATAGGACAAATACAGAGGTTGAGGAAATTACAAAATAAGGTAGAATGTTGTTTATACAATGTCCATAGAAGCCACGCACAAAAGGATAATGAAAAATATACAACACACAATGCAGTTAAAAGCAGAGAGAGAAGCATAACGAGTGGTTAATAAGGAAGGGAAAACAGGTTGTGACGAAATTGAGTTCAACTATAATTTACTCCCAAATCTACATCAAGAATATTATTCTCTTTTTGTTCAAATTTAAAAAAGCGAGTTTTCCATATTCGCAATTCAGAAAGTCGCGGACTATCTTTTTCTTCAAATATGCAGCTGATAAACAATAATTAAAAACGAGCTTCTTTTTTACAAATATTATAATACAATATAGTAAACGTTCTGATAAATTTATCCCATATCCTTTCTAAAATATGCTATATTTCATTGCATATCCTTAAAACATTTCAAGTAATAATAATAATCCATGCTTTCAGATCCCCAAGAGCTTAACGCCAATTACAAGAGGCTTTGGTAGATCAAGAGTTATTATTACGTCCGCGCTCGTTGGGTGAATTAAGATCTTTGTCAATCATCATTCGCTTAAACGGGAAAGGAAACCACGAAAAACCTTCCCGGAAAGTGGGCAATCGGATTCGAAATTGAGATCCCTTGATACCTCTAAATCTCGTCCTTTCCAATTTCCTTTGCTATTTGATCAGCTATATCATTAGTCAGGATTCCTTTATGGCATAGTCTAAAGTTCAACTACTTTTTTTTAATGTAAGTTAACTAGTCTTACTTGATGCTCCAGACGCATTTAAGAAAAATATGCACTCCGAGAATATCAATACCTTGTGGAGCTTGTGTTTCTCTACGTTTCAGTGCCTCACGAACTATTATAATCTCTGCATGTGTCATATGAATTCTTCCATATAACTTGAAACACCTATGCGCATAATCCAAATACATTGTGCCAAATAATATTTTGGCCATTATCCTTTAATAATTTTCTCAAAAGCACTGTTGATACATGTAGAAGAGATACGAATAAGGTTATGTTGAGTAAAAAATTGAGGTTATAGCTAGAGTAATAGTGTAACTATAATAATCAATCTTCCTATCTCTTCAGGAAAATTTGTGTCTATTAGGCGCCATCTTCTATTCAATATCTTTCTAATAATTTCTTGCTATCATCTATTTTACATCACGTCGTTATTAGGTACACATCTTTTGCTTTCAGGACATTTAAAGCGTTTATACATGCAACAATATAAATAGCCACAGGATCTTTTGAGATACCTTTGCATCCAATTGAATATACGTGTAAGTAATAGAATATCTTGCGAGCTAATATAAATATCTTTTGCTTTCAGGATGTTTGATGCATCTATACATGTAACATTAGAAATAGCCACAGGATCTTTGTTTTTCTATATTGATAATAACTCATTAATTTAAATAATCTTTTTGAAAATCTAAATCATAATTAGATGAATTGAAGCACATGAGAATCAGAGTTATATTGAATATAAACAATGAAAGCACTCACTGCTGTAACATTCATTGTGTAAACTTACAGTCAATTTTCTACTTTATATTCTCCACCATATCTTGTCCACTAACAGTCTCCGTAGGGTTACTTAAAAATCTTTTGGTTACATTCTATTGCCCATAGAAATATCGTCCAATTATTAACGTCCTCATTACCATATCACTTTGTCTCTTTTCTTGAATATATTTATTTTTTTTTAAGTATCGGGAGGAAGAACAAGTATATGTGAAGTATATAAAACGCTTAATTGAAATTATAAGTTATTTACAAAGGTAAATAAGCAGACCAAAAACTATTAACAATATCGAGTTTTGTTAGTTATTATGTCAGGAAACACTCACAATCTAAGTTGGTAAAAGAAAATGACTTTGAAATAAACTAACAAAATAAAGAACACCTACAAGATATAACTAATTATATCACACGTGATGTTTCTTGCAACGTTAGCCAATACCACAGAATAACAAACACGACATACATTATGGGCACATATGATATTCATAACCTTGTGATAACACCATTTTCAAAATATGTTCATGGGGAATTATAATTTAATGTTTGTAGTGAAAAGTACAAGAGAGAGAGAGAGAATCAATGTAAGGATGGTGTAGAAGATGCTATTAAGAAGAGGGTTATAATCGTGAAAAATACTTGAATTTTTACAAATAAACCATTTTTAACTGAACCATAGTCAATATAAAAAAACACTGTTAGGAAGAGAATTACTTATAACTTGAATTTTTACAAATAAACCATCTCTGTAACTAAACCATACATTAAATCATTTCCCAATGTCCTACATGTACGAATATTTGCAAATCTCCGGTATGCAATATTATTCACTATTAATGGATAATCATTTATTCTGGATGTTAAAAATTATTAATAAATATTAAAAGGTAAGGATTCGTTTATGGTTAATTTCCATTTATACCAAATAATATACAGTTAATATAAGTTAAGATTGATACCACAGTATAATCTTAAAAAAATTATTTCTTTCGCAGTTTACACTAGAATCACAATGAAATTTCGTCTATGGAAGTAATTGAGACTGTTTTATGTTACTTCCTTGCACATTGATGAAAAAATTAACCAATGTTAATTTGGCACTATCTTATACATGAAATAAAATGTTAAGCGTGCATGTTTACATCATTTGTTCAGAAGTCTTATAAGTGCTTAGTTCAATAATTCTACTGTTATGTGCACCCATAACATATAAGATCACACATACCATACAAATAAAAACACGAATAATGGAAGAAATTTTATTATATATAATATACAAAATATTTTTTTTAGCAATATAATTGATATAAAACGAAAATATAAATGATATTGTATATGTACATGTATTTCTAAATAGTTTATTGTCCAACAGATGTACAAGTTAGTATAATTATCAGTAAAACAACAATTGCGAAAGAAAAAAATAAAACATAATTGTAAAAATACAAAAAAAAATATAAAAAGGCCGTAAGTATATAATTCAATAAAGCAATTGATAATTTTGAAGTAAAAACATGTAAAACACTAATAGTTGTAAATTTTCAATACAGTAAATAATAAATAGAGTCAAGACAAAACGTTAATGAGGGAGATCTAACTATTAATCATACATATCTACAAAGGATGGTAACAGCGATAAATCGAAAAGGTCAAATTATTTACATTTTGTTAAACTTTTATTAACAAGTCATTTGTTGGCAGTTTTTAATCTACAACTGAAAGATGGGAAATAACGGGTGATTCATTTAGAGTCATTCAAAGATGAAATAAAAATTCAATTTCATCGGGTAAACTTTATTATCATACAAAAGAACCATTCCTGACGTTTATTTTTTCTCTGGTCCATTTTGAAGTTCTAATTTTCGATGACGCATTCGAGTCTTTTATGCGTCTTTGCAGATTTAGTTAGGTGTTTGTGTTGTATCGTATTCTTTCAGATGTTTAGTTTTCATATGTTTTTTTAAATCATTCTTCACGTTCGTTTTGTATTCACAGGCCATGCAATTATAATCGTATCTTTTAAGATGTTTAGTTTTTATATGCATTTGTAAATGTGATTTTAAGTTTGTTTTGAACTCACACTCCATGCAATTGTAATCGAATTCCTTCAGATGTTTAGTTTTTATATGTCTCTTTAAACCTTCCTTCATGTTTGTCTTGTATTCACACTCCATGCAATTATAATCGTATTCTTTAAGATGTCTGGTTTTCAGGTGTATTTGTAAATGATTCTTCTTGTTCGTCTTGAATTCACATTGCATGCAATTATAATCGTATTCTTTAAGATGTCTAGCTTTCATATGTATTTGTAAATTATTCTTCTTGTTTGTCTTGAAATGACACTCCATGCAATTATAATCGTATTCTTTCAGATGTTTAGTTTTCATATGTTTTTTTAAATCATTCTTCATGTTTGTTTTGTATTCACACTCCATGCAATTATAATCGTATTCTTTAAGATGTTTAGTTTTCATATGCATTTGTAAATGTGATTTTAAGTTTGTTTTAAAGTCACACTCCACGCAATTGTAATCGTATTCGTTCAGATGTTTAGTTTTCATGTGTCTTTTTAAGCCTTCCTTCATGTTTGTCTTGTATTCACACTGCATGCAATTATAATCGTATTCTTTAAGATGTCTAGTTTTCATGTGTGTTTGTAAATTATGCTTCTTGTTTGTCTTGAATTCACACTCCATGCAATTATAATCGTATTCTTTAAAATGTCTAGTTTTCACGTGCATTTGTAAATAATTCTTCTTGTTCGTCTTGAATTCACACTCCGTGCAATTATAATCGTATTCTTTCAAATGTTTAGTTTTCATGTGTATTTGTAAATTATTCTTCTTGTTTGTCCTGAATTCACACTCCATGCAATTATAATCGAATTCCTTCAGATGTTTAATTTTCATGTGTTTTTTTAGATCATTCTTAATGTTTGTCTTGTATTCACACTCCATGCAACTATAATCGTATTCTTTGAGATGTTTAGTTTTCATATGCATTTGTAAATGTGATTTCAAGTTTGTTTTGAACTCGCACTCCACGCAATTGTAATCGTATTCCTTCAGATGTTTAGTTTTCATGTGTTTTTTAAAATCATTCTTCATGTTTGTTCTGTATTCACATTCCATGCAATTATAATCGTATTCTTTAAGATGTTTAGTTTTCATATGCATTTGTAAATGTGATTTTAAGTTTGTTTTGAACTCACACTGTACACAATTGTAATCATACTCCTTCAGATGTTTAGTTTTTATGTGTCTTATTAAACCTTCTTTCATGTTCGTCTTGAACTCGCAATCCATGCAATCGTAATCGTACTTTTTAACATGTTTAGTTTTCATGTGTGTTTGTAAACGCGATTTTAAGTTTGTTCTGAATTTGCACTTCGTGCAATTATAATCGTATTCTTTAAGATGTTTAGTTTTCATGTGCACTTGTAAACGCGATTTGTGGTTTGTTTTGAACTCACACTCGACGCAATTATAATCGTATTCTTTACGATGTTTAGTTTTTATATGCATTTGTAAATATGATTTGGAGTTTGTCTTGAATTCACACTCCATGCAACTGTAATCATATTCTTTAAAATGTTTAGTTTTCATGTGTGATTTAAGATAGTATTTGTGTTTTGTTTGAAACTGGCACTTCAAGCATTTAAACTGGCTTCCTCTGCGGCATAGGTTTAAAATGTTTTCTTCTGTATTTTTAATATTTAATTTTAGATAGCTGCGTACAGAATGCTTGCGTTTGATGGCAATATGAACATTTTCTATGTGTAGCTTGAGAGACTCTTTCTTATTGAATATTTTATAGCAAATTCTGCACCTGAACATTTTCACCTTGTAATGATTGTTGGTGAGATTTTTGGGGTCGTCTATGTATTTGCACTGCTTGAGTTTGAACTTTTTGCGTTTGTTTGTTACAGCTGAGCGATTCCCTACTTCCAAGGTATGATAATCCTCTGCAGGAAGTACACATTGTCTGAAATTCAATGAATCTGTTATCAATACATTTCCAAATGAGATAGTAATTAATGATAATAGCAGGAACCCATCAAGCCTGGACCTAACTACAGGACCGCGTAACCAATGTTATAATAGATACAAAACAATATTTAATAAGGGTAATTACAGTAACATAATTTTAAACTTTCTTTATTTCGACTAATGTAATTCAAAAACAAGGGAATAAATCGAATGATTTGGCTTTTTAATATTTATTTAGAATATTCAATGTAAACGTATTTCCATAAAAAAATTGAGGTTTATGATAATGGCTCTTTACCTGCCATCAACTATTTCACTAATCCTTTTATCCATTGTGGTCCGGTTCTTTTAAGGCTATTGTGACAATATTTCAGTTTATGTTCCTATGTGACGCTGTGTAGTCTTTGTTCACTTTAAGTTAGTGAGTTTATTTGTTTTTAATTGGGAAACGGTTAAACGACATGAATTAAGTAAAAGACATATCTGATGAAAAAAGTTGTATACCTACTTTACAGTATAAAGAAAAGTACTTTCGAGGGCAAACTGCACGCATACAAGAAGCTTTCTGGCGAACAGTACAACGTATTGCTGCAATTAAAAAATAAATGCTAACGGCTGAAATAAGGAAAGCTCGTATTTGATGGGCACAATAGAGAAATGGAGAAAGGTAAGATAAAATAAGGGCATACACAATTATTAATGAATAAAAACACTTTTTGGCTTAAAATCTGCTAGATTGTGTTCAGCGACGAAAAAAAAGTAGACGTCGAAATTCTGAAAGATATAGTGAAGTCTGCACGGTGAAAACTGCAGAAATTAACCGTCCTTCAATACATCGGAAAGTCCAGAGCCTCTGTATTACTGCGGAGGCACAATGATGCAAACAAAGGCAATACAAACAGATGTTGGAGGATATTCCACTTCCATATTTAGACAACCTAGACCCTAATGAAGGTCCTTATACCTTCCCCTTATCATAAGGTAAAATCTGTTACAAACTTTTTGGGGTTGGTAGAGCATATTGAAATCGCTGGTCTAGAGCCAAGATATGTGGCAAAGTGATCGCATGATTAAGGAGTCAATAAATGCCTGTGTAGAAAGCATGCCGAAGAAGTAAGAAGCTATGGTAAGAGCAAAGGATGGAATCATTAAATATTAGTAATTTCTTTAAAAGCATTATTTTTCCATTACTTACAATACATATTTTTCCTTAAATTATTTATTCTGCTTAGGTATATATTAACGAAAAGTAGTTGCTTTGGTGGGCGGTCTCCGTAAGCAGCTGGTCCAAAGTAAAAAGTCGTTACAGGAGGTAATAGCAATCCACATTGTTATTAACGATGCCCATCAGATACCACGCACAGAAAAGATCTCGCCGGGAAAACAACGAAGCATATGATGCCCTTTAATAGGTCAGATATTACACAACCTCTCCCAGGATAAACACCAAGTGGATTTGAATGAAAAAAAAAACATCAGAAACTTCCTGTGAATGCTGTCCAACTGCACACCATCACATGCAAGCATTGAGTACCAGACTTGGGTTGTATATTCAAACTTACTTAGAGCATAGACGTAATAAGGGGATCTAAGTAAATTAATATTGTCAAAATAGCGAGAAGCTCGCATAAGAAAACCAAATGACCTAGTCGCATCATAATAAACAGATTGGACAAGTTAAAATTTAATTCAAAATGAAAGAAACTCAGTGGCATTGCAAACAATACTCTTGTCGATATCAATATGCAATCTCAATTTAATTTATGGGACCGGGTTTTAATAAATGACAAAACACAATATACAATATTAAAACTCAAAGCGCCGCCTTCCAATTCATTTAAACGCAAACAATCACAAACAATCACTAGACTAAACTAATCTTACCTTGCATTTCCTTTACGGCAGTAAATCTTATGGCACTCTAGATATTCTTCCTTCTCTATGTATATTTTGCAAATCGGGCAGTGCACAATCTCTAAAATTGCATAAAAATATTCTCATTAAACTCAGTCACTATAATCAAAAATTATACAAGAAAGTACAAACAAGATAATAACAAACATAAAAGCTTTTCAAACATTTTAGGTATATAGTTTCAAAGTATTTGGAAAAATATGCAGATGCGAGTGACGAAGAAGAAGAAAAAGAAGTGGAAAATTTAGAGAAAATGAAGAGCTTGAAAATAAAAGAGAAACAAACAATAAATAAAAATGAAGGAAAAGGAGAAATAAACATAACGAGGTACCAATCAGGATAAAATCCTACACGTTTGTTTTTGTAATGCTAGAGAAGCAGGCAGCGATGTTAGAATACAAAACACACTTACTTTAGAAGTAAATTCAAAGTAATAAATATCTAATCACGAAAGAGAATAGTTTAAGAGAAAATTTCTTGATTTCATACCTTCAAAGTTTCTATTGGCTCCATTAGGGCAAATACTTTTGTGTTCAACCAAATATACTTTCAAATTAAATCCAAGGCAACAATAGTTGCAGGCGAATACATTTTTAGCGTCTGTTTCTATGGGAGGTACAAAATCCATTTCTATATCATTATTCAAACTTATTTCGTACTCCTCACCAAAATACACTAATAATTCTTCGCCCTTCTGAATTTCACAAACGCTGATGTAATATAGATTAGCTTCATATTGAAATGCGTGTAGGTTTTGATCAAAAACACTCCTTGCCCCATTGACATACTGCATCCAATTTAAGAATTCTAATTTATCGTTACTAAGGACTAATTTTCCACGCTTGAGTCTCCAAGAGGATTCCGCGGTACTAAATCCAGTGAAAGGCCCAAATCTTACACCTTTAGGTATAGTTTTTAAAGCAAATACGCCAGTGTTTCTGAATAAACCTTCTTTAATCTCTAGAACATCTACAGGTATCTCCTTTCTCGCTCTCTTATCAAGACTGTTCCCATTTAAAATACTGATAAGCATTCCACATTTGGTACAATATTCTTCATAATATTCGTTGCAGTTGTTACAAACTGTAAAACAAAATATTGTATTAAATGACAAAGCAAGTAATACCGTAACTAATATCCACCAAAAGTATAGCCCTTAATGCATATACATTTTACTGAGATACAATAACATACAGTAATGGCCAGAAGAAGCACATGAAGCTTTGCCCTATATGTGCTATAATATTATCGGACAAACGGCAAACTGTAAATCGCACCTGAGATAACAGAGACGTCTTGTTCCAAACGTGCTCAAAAGCGTGTTTCAAATTGCGCGGTTTTCTTTAAGAATAAATAAAATATAGATGGCCTACTGAATTTATCTGGGTATGTGGGCATTTAAGAAGTGTAATGTATGACATTTATAAAAATGGTTTCGTACACGCTACAACAACGCGTTCAAATTGTTGAATTATTTAATGAAAATCAGCATTCTGTGAAAAATTTTTAGAAAATTACGTGAATTTTATGGCTTACATAATCATCCATCTGAAGGCACTCTTGGTCGAATTATTAAAAAATATCAAGAAACCGGTTCCGTGGAAGATCAAAAAAGTGAAAAATACAGTCGTTTACAAGAAAATATTGGTTTGGTTCGTGAAAGTGTGGCTGAAGATCCTGAAATGTTCATTAGACGACGTGCACAATAACTTGGACTTAGTGGATCAACGACATGGCGTATTTTACACAAGGATTTAGCTCTGAAGGCATATACGGTTCAAATAACACAGGAACTGAAGCCATTAGATCATTTAAAACGTCGTTCATTTGTCAATTTCGTCAATGAACAACCAGCTGATTTTTCTCAAAAAATAATATTTTCCGATGAGGCACATTTTGAACTTGGTGGCTATGTTAATAAACAAAATTGCCGTATCTGGGGTGAGGAAAATTCACGAATTATTCATGAGAAACCTATGCATCCTAAATGAGTTACTGTTTGGTGTGCAGTATGGTCAGATGGTGTAATTGGACCTTATTTCTTTGAAAATGCTGCTGGTGAAGCTGTAACTGTCAATGGTAATCGATATCGTCGGATGATAACCGAATTTTTGTGGCCTGAATTAATGAATATTGATCCAGAGGATATGTGGTTTCAACAGGATGGCGCTACACCTCACTTTGCACACGAATCAATTGATTTATTGAGAAAAATTTCCTGCACGTGTAATCTCAAGAAACGGTGATGTTAATTGGCCACCAAGATCATGTGATTTGACACCGTTAGACTATTTTCTTTGGGGTGTTACACTCTCTATATATAATAATTTCTTATATCGTTTTTAAGATTAATTTATTTAATTTAAAATACAATTCGATCTTGAATTCCTAAATTATTATACTGTCATTATTTATCCGGTCCTCGTATATATATATTCAGATGCAGAGTCCTTTTGTGTTAGTCACGTACAAATGGTCAAGGCTGCAATAAACACCGAAATCAGGTACCAAAGACTGTACTTGAAGATACCAACTTTTCACTGACTCATATTCGATATCAATTTAGTTATATTGATTTCTAAATGCAATTCGCGATTCAAATACCAATCCCGATTTTCTTTCTTTTACACAGAATACAGGTCTACTATTCTGTGTAGATCATTTGCTTAATGTTTATATTGAAACTAAGATCACAATTTTAATGTATGTTAATTTGCTTCCCGCCAGTTTAGCGTGCCTATTCTTTCGTGTCATTGGTCCGTTCAAACATGACACGCACACATAGCCCCTCAGCCTAAGGGTTCCTTATAAAGCCACAGTTCGTAAGAGAACAACCCTTTTCGCCTTCTGTCGTCATCCAGACTACACGCGTCCTTCACGTGTTTGTGCCGCGAACCGTTATTCGCGTTTTTTGTGACCTCGTGTTTAATTTCGCGCCCGCGGAATATACACAGCATCCTGATCCAGGATATATACATATACACAAACACGCAAGTACACGCATCGCCTGATGCACATTTTAATCTAACTCTTTTTATATTTTATTAAACAGCTAAATATCGTTAGACTTATCTTTTATTACAGCTTTGCTATTACGTTTATCATATTTTATTTGTCGCTCTCGTTCTTATTAATCATCTTTATTTAACACATTCAAGCTTTAAGAATTAATTTAACTTGTGAATAAAATTTTAAATGCAATCCTGTCGTTTTATTTCCACTAATAATCTTTCTTTCAGCTTAGCACACGTCCTGGACTTTTGATGCTCATTGTACACAACTACTAATTATTAACTCCTCACATTACATTCAATTACATTACTTTCTTTTCTTTTTTATTTGCATTTATTACAGCGCTTTAGCTAGCCGAACACGCGCTCGTAATAAATTGACTAACCAACACGTGCAAATAAATATTCTCTATGAAATAATATCCCTATTATTATTTTCTTCAAACAAGGGAGGTAATAAATTGTCTCAAATCATCCACATTCACCTAACCAACCACACATTCCCTCATTCATTTTCATTTTCTTTCAAACAAGGAGGAGGTGATAGGGGTTATGTGAAAAGTAAGGTTTATAAAAGAATTCACAATCAATTCCCACTTTGAGAGATGAAATTATTCGTGCCATTGGTGAGATAGAGCCTCAATCATGTCAAAATATCATTGAAAATTTTAACAAAAGAGTGGACGTCTGTAGAACTGCAAATTATTTTTCGCATACAAATGTTATAACTGATACTTCAATTATCAATAAAAAGTTCTTGAAAGTGAATGCAAATTATGTGTTTTATTTATTCTTTAAAAAAACCGCGAAATTTGAAACAGCCTTTATTTTGTGTTTCTAAATACACAAAGGTGGAGAAGCAGATTTCATATTTGGTATTGTTATACCAGAAGAACCTTTAACATCTACTGACATTGAAGCAATAATAACATGAGTATCAAGTAACAATTGCAGAACATTTAAATCCGCAGTGGTCCACAATTTCTGAAACTATTGAAAATTACAAGAACCACAATGCAGTTACTGCGACAAAACATTGTCCTCGCGCGCAACTTAATTTTCCAACAGCTGGCGTAGAAGAAGTTTCACGAATTAGAACTATCTTTAAGGTCAATAAGGGGATGACTACTATGGATAGAATTACATGGTCAACGGCTTGCAATGTTTCTGAAGAAATGAAAAGAAGAATTAACTTATATTTGCAATAAAATGATGGATACTTCGAACATCGATTTTAAAATATAATTGTTGAGAAATATCGTCCTTTTTATTATGAAACTTTGCGCTTGACAAGAAAGTTGTTGGCGAATATTCGATATATTGGGTCTGGGAAAAAGTTCGTGGCGTTTTTCCCGATAGATGGCATTGGTTGCCGATAACTAAAGAACAACAAGTCACAGCGACACCACCGACGGCTCGTTTTTTAGATGACCTTCCGAACGTTAGTTTGAGCGTAGAAACATTGTAATCGGTGCAGTGGTTGGAAAGTTATTCGCACTTGAAAATGGAGAAGAATAATGAGAAATTTCGCTATATTCTGCAATATTATTATGATAAGGGGAAGAACGCTGCGCAGGCTTGTGATAAAATTTGTGCTGTGTACGGTGAAGGTACTTTATCGAAATCTGTTGCGCGGAAATGGTTCGCTCGCTTTCGTTCTGGAAATTTCAATGTGAAAGATGAGTCACGCTCCGGTCGTCCAATCACTGAAAAATCTGATGAAATTCTTGAAAAAGTCCAACAAGATAAGCATATCAGCAGTGTCGATATTGGCATGGAGCTAGGCATTGACCACAAAACTGTTTTGAACCATTTACACAAAGCTGGTTACAAAAAAAAGCTTGACGTATGGGTTCCTCATGAGTTGAGCGTGAAAAACATGATGGACCGAATTAACATCTGCGATGCGCTGCTGAAACGGAATGAAATCGAGCCGTTTCTGAAACGTTTAATAACCGGAGATGAAAAATGGATTACGTACGATAATCGGAAGCGTAAAAGATCGTGGATAAAGGATGGTGAGCCGTCACAAGCGTTCGCTAAGCCAACATTGACGCCAAAAAAAGTGATGCTGTGTGTATGGTGGGACTGGAGGGGAATCGTCCACTACGAGCTACTTCCAACTGGTCAGACGATTGATTTTCAACTCTACTGTGCACAACTAGAGAGATTACGCCAGGCGATTGAAAGAAAACGGCCCGAATTGATTAATAGGAAAGGTGTTGTCTTCCATCATGACAACGCCCGACCACACACTTCTTTGATGACCCGTCAAAAATTGAGAGAGTTTGGTTGGGAAGTTTTGATGCACCCACCTTACAGTCCGGATATAGCACCCTCTGACTATCATCTGTTTCGATCTCTGCAGAACTCTCTCAATGGAATTAAGTTGGTTTCAAAAGAAGCCTGTGAAAACTACTTGATTCAGTTTTTCGACCAGAAACCACAGAAGTTTTTCACCGATGGGATCATGGATCTACCAAAAAAATGGCGAAACATTGTCGATAATAATGGAGCATATTCGGTTTAAATGAATTCGTCCACGCGCCATGCGGGGACCAGTTGAATTTTACTGAAAAAACGCCACGAACTTTTTCCCAGACCCAATATTTTGACGTTAAATGTGCCATCAACGTACTTGCAAACTCTATACTTGTTAAGGAAATTGACATCGTCAAGTACAAGGCAAGCTTGATTTGAAGTGCATATTTATTACAATAAACCATGAATAATTTATCTTAAAAGGAGTGCAAATTTATGGACATTGTCATCATCTATTTGACCAGTTTCACTGCGTAAAATCTAACATTCACATGTAGTGATAAGACACATATACTTACAGAGTTGTTTATTATTGACTTTGACCTTCACATCACCGGCATCATCATTTTCTATTTTAATGTTGCCATCTGTAGTAGCAGTGTTGTATAGATTTACATCTGATGATGATAATTCCCGTTTGATATCAGTATCCATTACAATGTCGTCATTTAATACATTAGGCGGTGATAATTCCGATTTGATATCAATGGATGTTGGAAACAGCTTTCCTTGATCATCTCTTGTATAGTCGTTTAATTCTGTAGAGTTTATATTAATGGTAGTTTCGCCGACTAGCACTTTATCATCTAGATAAACGCCGCCTTGGAATTCTTCCTTTATATCAAGCGAAGTTTCTGAAAATCCCGCGCAATCCATAGTGAGTATTCTTTTTCTTTGCCTCTTAATTAAAACTATTTTGACCAGTCTAGTGTTACAGATAATTATAATGTATTAAACTTGCACTTGCTTTGCAGTCAGCTGCAGAATTATGCTTGATCTGTAAAATAGAACAAACACAAAGCTTGAGGAAATTACAAAATAAGGTAGACTGTTGTTTATGTAATGTCCATAAAAACCACGCACAAACGGACAATGAAAAACATACAACGCAATTAAAAGTCGAGAGAAGCAGAACGAGCGGTTAATAAGGAAGGGATAAAAGGTTGGAACAAAATTTTGTTTAAATATAATTGACTACCAAATCTACGAGGGAGCGTTTTTATATTCGCGGAATGGGGGACAAGGGGTGGAAATAAAAAAAACAAATTATTTTTCTTTTTCAATATATTCACCTGCAAGACGGATACATTTTTCACATCTTTCAATTAATTTATTTATACCCTCATAAAAAAATGATTTCTCTTTATCTGCAAAATACGCCGAAACTGCCTCCTTGACTTCATCATCGGCAGTAAATTGTTTACCACGCAGCTCTTTTTTCATTTTCGGAAGCAGGTAATAATCACTCGGGGCCAGGTCTTGTGGACGGGCGCGTTGTCGTGCAAAAGCAGAACACTTTTGTCAATTTTCCCCGTCTTTTCTCTTTAATGGCTTCTTTTAGTCGCTCTAATATTGAAGCGTAATATTCTCCGGTTATAGAAACACCTTTATCTTTATAATCAATCAACAATATTCCTTCCGAGTCCCAAAATACCGTTGCCATGAGTTTCCCAGCTGATTGTGACAATTTAAATTTCTTGGGAGGTGCTGTGCCCTTTTTATGCCACTGCTTATGGAGTCTTGTTTGGACTCAGGTTCATAATGATGAACCCAAGTTTCGTCTCCAGTAACAATTCCACTCAATACACCATCCTTGTCTTCATTACAGAGGTCCAAAAATGCACGCGAACACTCTACGCGCTGTTGTTTTTGCGGCGACGTGAGCATTCTCGGATACTCCAACCATTTCTGCGAGTTGTTTCTTCTTTAGTCGAACATCTTCGAGTACAATTTGGTCAACTTTTTGGATAAGTGCTGGCGTGGTCACCTCAATGCTCCTGCCCGGCCTCGGGTCGTCTTCAAGGGATTCCCTTCCTTGTTTAAATAAACTATGCCACTTGTACACCATGGTTTTTCCTGGACAAGAGTCGCCGTAAACCAATGACATCTCATTCATTATGGTCGCGACATTTTCCTTGCCTGGTAAGGAACTTTATAACGGCACGATATTCGATTTTTTCCATATTTCACTCCTGATTATGTTACTTGGTTGACGATAGCTCAAAGACTAACTGTCTAATAACAATGAAACTTCGTATTTATACTAATCATGAGTTGCTGCACAGGCCACGCCCCCAATGCGCCTGCTCACCCCTCTACAACCCGCTCATTCCGCGAATATAAAAACGCTCCCTCGTACATCATGAGCGTTATTACTACAATGATTGGCACATTCAATGGGGATATGGCTGATACGAGTTGTTCACTTTCACAATTGGAAAAGTCGTGGACTTTCATTTTTTTATAAATATGCAGCTGATAAGCAATGATTAAAAACGAGCTTTTTTTTTACAAATATTATAGTACAATATAGTACCCGTTCTGATAAATTTATCTCACATCCTTTCTAAAATAAGCTATATTTCTTCATTGCATATCCATAAAACATTTCATGTAATAATAATAATCCATGCTTTCAGATCCCCAAGAGCTTAACGCCAATTACAGGGGGCTTTGGCAGATCATGAGTTATTATTACGTCAGCGCTCGTTGGGCGAATTAAGATCTTTGTCAATCATCATTCGCCCAAACGGGAAAGGAAACCACGAAAAACCTTCCCGGAAATTGGGCAATCGAATTCGAAACTGAGATCCCCTGATACCTCCAAATCTCGTCCTTTCCAATTTCCTTTGCTATTTGATCGGCTATATCATTAGTCAGGATTCCTTTATGGCATAGTATAAAGTACAACTACTTTTTGTTTAATGTAAGTTAACTGGTTTTACTTGATGCTCCAGACGCATTTAAGAAAAATAATGAACTAAGAGAATATCAATACCTTATGGAGCTTGTGTTTCTTTACATTTCAGTGCCTCACAAACTGTTATAATCTCAGCATGTGTCATGTGTATTCTTCCATCTAACTTGAAACTCCTATGCACATAATCCAAATCCATCCGATATGTACCTATTCCAACAGACTGATAATCATAACTGGATACATACGTAAATATAAAACGATATCTTAGCCATCTTCCTTTAACGATTTCCTCAAAAACACTGTTAATACATGTAGAAGAGATACGTATGAGGTTATAGTTTTCTGAAAATTGAAGAAGTCGTGAGATTATTTTCATTTGAGCAGTGGTCAATCTTCGTATCTCTTCAAAAAAAACTTGTGTCTATTGGGCGCCATCTTCTATTCAATATCCTTTTGATATTTCCTCGCTATCATCTAATTTACATCGTGTCGTTATTAGGTACAGATCAGGAGAACATACTTCTCCTTTTCTAATTTGGGTCTGGCCAATCATACTAAAATGCTCCATTACAACCTTTTGAGATACTGTTGCATCCAATCAAATATACATGTGAGTAATACAATATTTTGCGAACTGGTATAAACACTCCTTGCTTTGAGGACATGCAGTGCATCTATACAGGCAACATTATAAATAGCCACAGGATCTTTGTTTTTCTTTTGATGAGAAAACTCATCACTTAATAATCTATTAATGTTTCATATCCACTTTTACAATAGAAACATGTTATCCTTTTTCCAAGTGAATTCTCAGATCGCCTACATTATGATCTTCTATCACTTTCCTCAGCTGTGTGACTGTAATATAAACGACTATAACACTGTGTCACTGTAAACTTATAACTATGTCTCTCTCGACATGGTAAACAAGTATGTACTATTTAGAAATCCCGTTTCTTCAAAAATATTTGAAAATATCGTCTTTATTCATTTTTCTTCTTATTGTGTTAACTTTTGAAGGTGAATCGATATTATTTAAAATTCCCTCTTCAGCCAAAAAATTGTGAACTCATCAGATATTATGGAATTGAACCAGGTCTACTGAATAAAATATGCTAAATTATGTTCGACAATCCGAGAGCTACTCAACAAGTTATTGGCATTCTTAACGAAACTAAATGTATGTGCTAACCTGTGCTTACTTTTTTCTTTAGTCAGCTTAGTTTCAACCATATTTTTTGAAAATCTTAATCATAGCTGGATGAATTAAAGCACATTTACCAAAATCAGAGTAATATCGAATACAAACAATGATAGCACTCACTGCATTTGTTGCATAAACTTACCATCAATTTTCTACTTTATATTCTTCATCTTATCTTGTCTACTAACAGTCTCCGGAAGGTTACTTAAAAATCTTTTGGTTACATTCTATTGCCTATAAGAGCAAAGTTGCAATCATTAGCGTCCTTACTAACATAATAAGCTGTCTTTTTTCTTGAATGTATTTAAATGTTCTTTTAGAAGTATCAGGAGAAAGAACAAACATATGTGAACATAAAATGTTTAATTAAAATTATAAGTTATTTACAAAAGTAAGCAAGCCAAAAACTATTAATAATAGCAGGTGTATATAGTTAGTATATGAGAAAACACTCACCATCCAATTTGCCAAAAAAAAATCACTGAAGGTTTAGATAGTTATTATATAAGAAATCACTTTTAAACAAACTAACAAAATAAACAACGCCTACGAAATATACTAGCGATACCATAGACATGGAGATCTGAGCAATGCTAGCAAATACCACAGAATAACAGATAGGACATACCTCATGAATACATATGATGTTCTTGGCCTTGTGTCAATTATCACCTGTTTCAAAATATGTTCAGCGGGAATTTAATTTATTTCGAATGTGAAGTGTGGAAAGGGGAATACAAGAGAGAGAGTCAGTGTAAGAATAGTGTAAAAGATGCTGTTAAGAACAGGGCCGATCGCGAGCTATAATCGAGAAAAATACAGTGCCTTCAAAAATGATTCAACTTGTTGCAATACTGATCATACCACCTCGCGTGTAACCTGAATCGAACTATTAATTCTGACATGTTTATAAAGTACTTAAAAGCTTTAACCTAATTTATAATAGGAAAAAAATAACCTAGAAAATTTATTTTAGTAGTTCTTTGGAAGTTATATTTTGCAAAGAAGTTATTAATTATTCAATATTTTATTAATTTTCAACCTGTTTAATTGATTTGCTTATTTTGCTTAAAGGATTAAAAATGGAAGTTTTAGGTTAGTTTAATAACTGCAATAAGTCAAACAGCTTATTAAAAATGTTTAATATAATTTATAAGAATTGTTCAAAATATTGTCCATTGTTTTCCATGCATTTAGTTACTTTCTTCTTCATGTTATCAAATACTTTGTGAAGCATTTTAACAGTAATATTTCTGATCTCATTCGATTGCTTGTTGCAGATCGTCAATATTATGAAGTCTGTTCGTATGGATTTTGTTTTTTACATGTCCAAATAAGAAATAATCCAAGGGAGTCAAATCAGATGAACGAGGAGGAATGTTATTAAACGATTATCATAAAATCCCTTAAAAACGTTATCGTAGCACCTGCACAGTGTGCAGCATCAGAATCTTGTTGAAAAAACCATAATGCAATTCCTCATCGTCTAGTTCATTAATAAACAGTTGTAAAATATTTTCTCTATAACCTTCACAGTTTATAGTATAATTAAAAAATATTGGACCAATTGATCTACGTCTTGACATAGCAACCCAAATTCCTATTTTTATGGGGTGCAAACTTGTCTCCTTAAAGTTATGTGGATTCTCAGTTGACCATGTCCTATAATTCTGTGAATTTATGTATCCTGAAAGGTGAACCCATGCCTCATCAGAGAAAAATGTTTTGTCTAATATATCGTCATTATTTAAAACTTCATTAAACCATGTGCAGTACTCAATTCTTCGATTAAAATCTAATGGATATAGTTCCTGCACAACAGATATTTTGTATGGGTGTAAATGTAGTTTCTTCTTCAATGCAGTATGACATGTCCCAACCGATAAACCTAAATAAAATAGGTACATATTTATTTGATAAACAAAAATTTGATCAAACTAACCTGTCTGTGCTGAAAGTTGTGACACTGATTTTTTCGAACTAACATCCATTCGTTGTCGAATATCTTCCAAAACTACTTCAGTCAGGAGAGTCGGCCGTCCTGATGATTTTCCCGTAGAAACGTTGCCACTTTCATCAAAACGCTTTACAATTTTTCGAACATGTTGCGAAAACATTTCGAAATTAACAGCTTCATGTCGTGGAAATTCTTCCTCAAACTGATTTGCACAAGACCGAAGTGAATACTTCCAAATTTGATTTTCATCCTGGTTTCCACTTCAATAATATGCTTTCAAAATAAATTTATTTTCTTCTAATGAGAAAGGCATGTTGGTCAATTGATCATTCAAACGTAAAATAAAACAATTGGGAGTTCTTACAGGAACTGTTGTTGAATAATTTTTTAAAAACGGAGAAACTATAAATACTAAACAGGTGTGCAAGTGACGAATACAAATACAGTGAAGTTAGGCATAGTTCTGACCAGAATAGTACAATATCACGCGGGAATCGGTAACTATATACCCTGATTCAATGAAGTGGCACGTTCAATCATTTTTGAAGGCACAGTACTTGAATTTTTACAAATAAACCATCTCTGTAACTAAACAATATATTCGTACAGTCTACTGTCTTATTTCCTACATGTATAATTATTGTAAACCTCTAGTATGCAATATTATTCACTATTAATAGAATGTAAATGGATAATCATTTATTCTGAATGTTAAAAATTATTAATAAATATGCACTCATTAATATTAAAAGATAAGGATTCTTTCATGGTTAATTTCCATTTGTACCAAGTAATATATAAATTAAGATTGACACCACAGTATAATCTTAAAATAATTATTTCTTTTGCAGTTTACACCAATGGCGCAATGAAATTTCCTGTATGGAAGTAATTGAGAATGACTTATGTTGCTCCCTTGCACATTGATGAAGAGTTTGGAAAACTTTAATTTCGAATAGCCATGCACGAAACAATATTAAGCTTGCAAAATAATGTATGTGCTTACTTCAATAATTCTACTGTTATGTGCACTCGTAGTTTACAAACACTTACACATACTATACAAATACAAATAAAACACAAACAATGGAAGAAGTTTTATTACAGAAAGTATTTTTCAACATAATGGAAGTACAAATAATATACATGTATTTATAAATAGTTTATTGTCCAACAGATGTACAAGATAGTATAATTATAAGTAACACAATAATTACGAAAGAAAAAAGTAAATTAAATAGAAAAAATATAAAAAAGCCGTAAGTATGTAATTCAATAAGGCAATAGAGCATATTGAAGCAAAAACATATAAAAATATTGCAAATTTACAACTATTGTAAATAATGAATAGAATCAAGACAAAACACTAGTGAAGAAAATCAGACTAATAATCATTCTGCTACGAAAAGATTAAATTATTTATATCTAGATGTTTAATCTCATTTTTTTTGTCTACAAACTTTGTTAAATCCATTTTTAATAGGTCACTTTAATCTACAGTTGCAAACTAAGAAATATAATAAACAATTATTATTTTAGACAAAACGCAAAAAAACCACTTTCTTTTTCTTTGAATTATTATTGCACGAAGCAGCAACACAATAATGTGACGCAGACCTCCTTTGTTCATAATTTTTAGCTTATATATCTATCAACTTATATTAAACTGAACTATAACACTACAGTAAATAAAAAAGTATGTAATCCGTTACTAGACTGGTCTTAAAGGTGATTTTAAATTCAGAGTAAAAAGCAAGTGGTGATTTTATATTCAGTGGTTTTCAAAGATTATAATCATTATGAAAAGCAATCCAATGATTCCTATACTAGTATACTTTTCACTTTTAATATATATATATGTATAAATGTTAAAGGTTTTTATACGTAATTTTGACCAGTGGGATAATAAAACACTTAATTTTTATTAACGACATTTCGAGGGGAGGCAACTTCCTTTTTTAAGTTATTTATTTTATTACCCAGCAATACATTTTACATTTACATATTTTGGTGTGATGTTTCTCCTTGTAAATAGTATTTTTTGTATATAAATATTTGTGAGTACTTACACATTTCATTTTATTATAGTTTTTTCCTGTTTAGTACCCTGAAATTTCCAATTACACAAACATTTTTAAAAACTCTTTTACTTTGATTTATTACAGAGCAAGAGAAAATTAAAATTCAGTCACATTCACAAATGTATTCACTTACACAATATAATGAGATATACAGAAGACAGGGAAAATATTTAGGACATGGACCGGGGACTTGCTTCGCGGATATGTTATGAGACCCGTATTATAAAATACCCTGACTATTACTTTCTGATAATTAGAAAATAATTAATGCATGTTCACGTGGATGAATACACTATTTTCGTCTTCTACGTTGATATTATGCTTAGCTTTCATGTCCATTTGTAAATTTTGTTTAATGTTTGTTTTGAACTCACACTCCACGCAATTACAAGGGGTACTAGGAAAGTTTTGCAATATGACGCAACAATGAATCGTAGGAAGCTGCTTGTTGCTGCATGTTGAGACATGTTCATACGTGCATAGCAGCCGCAGCGCCATGTTGATGGGCTCAGTTATTCATTAACAGTGAGAGTGTTAAGTGCTTGCGATGGCATTGTGCTCACGAAATGAGATAAGGGCAGTTTTGCGTTATAATTTCGTGTGTGGTTTAAACAGACCACAGCTTCGAAGAAATGACTCTTGCACTAGATGATGTTTGTCCACATCGCACAACGATATTCAGGTGGTATAGAGAATTCCAAAGGGGAAATTTAACTGTGGAAGATGCTGAGAGGCCGGGAAGGCTAGGAACGTCAGGTACGGAGGAAAATGCTTGACGAGGGCAGTCGAGTGACCTACTAACAGATGGAGGGTACTTCAGGCCTAAATGCACCAGCAATTTGTTCAATTCTGCATGATCATTTGCACGTGAAGAAACTTTGTTCTCTCTGGGTGCCACATCGACTGACTGAAGAGCAGATGACACGACGTGTGACTTGGTGCCGGCAGATGCTAAAAAAGTTTAATAAGGGACAATCTCGGCATGTGAACAATATCGTGACAGGTGACGAGACTTGGTTGTACTATTACGATGTGCCAACCAAAGCTCAAACTGAAGTTTGGGTCTTTGATGATGAGGACACACCCGTAGTTGTCAGAAAATCCCGATCTGTAAAGAAGAAAATGATAACTGTATTTTTCAAATCGAGTGGAATTGTGGAACGCGTCGTTTGTAAAGTCATTGGATCTATGAAGAACCTGCGCCCAAAGTCAAGAATGGACACCTGGTTCCTCCATTACGATAGTGCTCTAGCTCACCGTGCCAAAGCCTGCACCGAATATTTGACCACGAGAGGATTGAAACTTCTCGAGCACCCTCCCTATAGTCCAGATCTTGCTCCCTGCGACTTTGCACTATTCTCGCATGTGAAAATGAAGCTAAAAGGGAGACGGTTTTCCAGTAATGAGGACCTTCTGCGGGCTTAGGACAACGAGTGTGCTTTACTCCCTAGTGAAACTTGGCAAAACTGGTTTAAAGATTGGTTTCGGAGGATGGAGAGGTGTACCGAGTGTAGAGGAAATTACTTTTAATAAATTAAATAAACAGAACTGAATTGCAAAACTTTCCTAGTACCCTTTGTATAATCGTATTCTTTATGATATTTAGTTTTCATATGTATGTCTTTGTAAATTTGATTTGAGATTTGTTTTGAATTCACACTCCATGCAGTTATAATCGTATTCTTTAAGATGTTTAGTTTTCATGTGTTTTTTTAAACGTGACTTATAATTTGTTTTGAACTCACACTCCATGCAATTGTAATCGTATTCTTTAAGATGTTTATTTTTCATATGCATTTCTAATACTGGTTTGCTATTTGTTTTGAACTCACACTCCATGCAGTTATAATCGTATTCTTTAAGATGTTTGGTTTTTACGTGTTTCTTTAACGCTGACTTATAGTTTGTCTTGAACTCACACTCTATGCAAGTAAGATCCTTTTCTTCGAGATGTTTAGTTTTCATGTGTATTTGTAAAGTGACTCCTGGTTTGTTTTGAACTCACACTCCGTGCAATTATAATCGTATTCTTTAAGATGTTTAGTTTTCATATGTGTTTTTAAACTTGACTTATAGTTTGTTTTGAACTCACACTCCACACATTTATAATATTGATTTTTAAGATGTTTAGTTTTCATATGTCTTTGTAAATTTGATTTGAGATTTGTTTTGAATTCACACTCCATGCAATTATAATCGTATTCTTTAAGATGTTCAGATTTTATGTGTTGTTTTAAATGTGACCCATGGTTTGTCTTGTACTCACACTCCGTGCATTTATAATCGTATTCTTTAAGATGTTCAGTTTTCATATGTGTTTTTAAGCTTGACTTATAGTTTGTTTTGAACTCACACTCCATACATTTATAATATTGAGTTTTAACATGTTTAGTTTTCATATGTTTTTTTAAACCTGACTTGTAGTTTGTTTTGAACTCACACTCCATGCAATTATAATCGTATTCTTTAAGATGTTTAGTTTTCACGTGGATTTCTAAATTATTCTTGTTGTTTGTCTTGAACTCACACTCCATGCAATTAAAATCGTATTCTTTAAGATGTTCAGATTTTATGTGTTGTTTTAAATGTGACCCATGGTTTGTCTTGTACTCACACTCCATCCAATTATAATCGTATTCTTTAAGATGTTTAGTTTTCATATGTGTTTTTAAATTGACTTATAGTTTGTTTTGAACTCACACTCCATACATTTATAATATTGATTTTTAACATGTTTAGTTTTCATATGTTTTTTTAAACCTGACTTGTAGTTTGTTTTGAACTCACACCCCATGCAATTATAATCATATTCTCTAAAATGTTTATTTTTCATATGCATTTGTAAAAATGATTTGCGATTTGACTTGTACTCACATATCTCGCAAGTATAATCGTATTCTTTAAGATGTTTAGATTTCATGTGTGTTTTTAAACTTGACTTATAGTTTGTTTTGTACTCACACTCCGTGCAATTATAAACGTATTCTTTACGATGTTTATTCCTCATATGTAATTTTATATTGTTTTTGTGATTTGTTTGAAACTGACACTTCGAGCATTTAAACTGCTTTCCTCTACAATGTGAGTTTATAATTTTCTCTTCTGTGTTCTTAATATTTACTTTTAGATAGGCGCGTAAAGACTTTTTATGCTTGCTGGCAATATGAAGATTTTCCACGTGTATCTTGAGAGACTGTTTCTTCTTGAAATTTTTATAGCAAATTCCGCATCTGAACACTTTCATCTTGTAATGCCTGTTGGTGTTTATTGCAGGGGAAACGTTCTTTTCTTCCAAGACGTGATCGTAATTCAGTGCAGGAAGTACACATTGTCTGAAAAGAAGTGAATCTGTTACGGAAGCATTGTCAAATAAAATAACAGTAATAATAATAAAGAGATCGGGACCCAACTACAGGACAACATAACTAATATTATAACAATTACATAACAAAATAAAAAAGAGTAAATACAGAAACATAGTTTTAAACATTCCATATTAAACCAATGTATTTCAAAAACAAGCGAATACATCCAAAAATATGACCATCTAATGTTTATTTATGATATTCTTTGTAAAATTATTTCTATGAAAGTTTTTGGGGTTTCTGTTAATGACTCTCACTGTACTTGCCATCGACCCGTTCACTAATTCTCCTATCTATTGTGGGCCGGCTCTTTTAAGAGTATCGTGAATGGTTATTCTAATAATTCAGTATCATTTACCCAACTTCGGTTCTTTGGTCGCAATTGACTGATAATAATGCGTTTTATGTGTGGTGAATTGAGAAAAACACTGGCAGTCAATGAAGACAATACTGTGAAAACATTATTAATATATTTGCTCAGTTAATTAAAATATTGAAATTTATTTTTGCAACGTCGAGGTATTAAAATAATATTAATACTTTAAAGAGGTATTTACTTTTGAGCAGCGATATATACGGCAATGCCTGAATTCGACGTGGTGCTTAAGAATCTATGTCAAACATATTCCACAATTCTTAATGATTGAAACCCCGAGCAGGATACGCGCCGGTTTATTTGAAATAAAAATATTTAAAAAATCTTCTGTGGACTAACTTTAGGGAACGTACTTGGTGTACGTGTAGAGGTGACCAAACCAATGAAATTTTTTAACTGGAGCTGGTAATGTTTTCGATGTGAGTAGTTTGCAATTAAGAATCAAAGGTAATGCCTTTCATGCTCAATCTACCATATCCTCACGCCGCACAAAGAGCGAGTCATTTAGGTGGTAACGATGGTACTGAATTTCCTTGAAAAAGTAAGTACTCTACATTTACGAATATTCACATTCAACTTATTTCTACTACACCAATTGATCTTGAAAAAACTCACAATAGCCAACCTGTGTTACTTGGTGGAAAAGCTTGAAATCAACGGCAAATAATAACTTGTGACATTGGGCCTTATTACAAAGATGATTTACGAAAACTAGGAAAACCAAGGGCCTCATGTTCGTGCACTGACAGACGCCCGAAGTAGGAATAAAGTAATTCGAATGATGACCCAAATAAGAAACGTAATGCTTCCTATCGGATAAATAAGAAGAAATAAGTAATATTAGTGATGGGGCAAACCTTATAGTTGCCTTGCCATCTGCTTCTGG
This sequence comes from Dermolepida albohirtum, assembly GCA_031893035.1. NCBI lineage: Eukaryota > Metazoa > Arthropoda > Insecta > Coleoptera > Scarabaeidae > Dermolepida > Dermolepida albohirtum. Next base: position 47,776 of record JAVIWB010006414.1, read on the forward strand.
GCTTCCGGGCTGGAACAGCGTCACTTGTATATCTGCCGACGTTTCGTACCCATTTGTATGGGACATTTTCACGGCTCAACTACTGCACTGAAGCTGCCGGTTTTCAGTTTCAGTGCAGTAGTTGAACCCTGAAGATGCTCTATACAAATGGGTACGAAGTAGTCTACGTACCAGATTAACCTATAGTTTTCTATTTATCGAGAAGTATTCCATAATTAATACGAGATCTGCAACCAAGTGTTCGTAAAGATACTGAGTGAAGTTAGTTATAGTTGAACACTTGCTAACGAAACCATTTTGGTCAGCTAAGTTAAAAAAAAAATAAGAGGCTTAAGTTTCGAATATCTGCACAGTAAAGACATTCTTCAAAAACTGGCAAACATGTTAATTATAGCAATTGGTTGACCAATGTTGCTCTTTTTATGGACAGGAGCAAATCTTGAAATTTTCGAGTATTCAAGCAAAACCAAAGTCCTCAGCGAGAGATTAAAAATCAAACATAAAGGCTTGACAGAGACATAAGCACACTCTTTCACCAAAAAATCGTTATCCACGGTGAAAGTACTTTTCAATTCTCTAAGATTTCGAAATAAAGGAACCTCGCTTACACGGCAATTTTTTATTTTTGTGGACTTTAACCCGTATTCCGAATTTAATTTATAAAGATCAGGTTTCAATAAATAACAACATACATACACAATATTAACGCTCACACCGATGCCTTTCAAGCCATTTAAACCCAAACGCCATCACTCCCACGGGACTTCAAATATAACTAAATTTCATTCTGGACACTAATCTTAAATCACTGAATCTACTTGATAATAGAAAAACTAATCTTACCTTGAATTTCCTTTACAGCAGTAAATTTCGTGGTACTCTAGATATTCTTTCTTCTCTAGGTAAATTTTGCAACACGGGCACTGCATGATCTCTGAAATTACATAAAAATATTCTCATTAGACTTAGTCACTATAATCAATTATTGTGTTACAAGGAAATATACAAAAGAGTACAAATAAGACCTCTATCACAAATTTCGTGAACTTCACCGTACCAGGTTGCTTAATAAGTTTTATCGTTCGATAAGAGATGGCGCTATTAGTTTCGTCGTTTCATTTTTGTAATAATTGTACTACTTTTTTATAAGCACGCGTGAAGTTTTCTTATTTTACATTTTCTCATTCGTATAATTACAGGTGTTCAAAGTTGATGTGTCACAGTATTTTTTTTGCAATGGGAAAAATTAAATATCGTGCAGTGATGAAATTCTTATTTTTGGAAGGTGTAGCACCAAAACAAGTTCATGGACGATTGTTAAAAGTGTATAAGGACTCTTCATCTTCAATTAGGACAGTAGAAAGATGGGTTGCTAAATTTAAACGTGATCGTACAAATCTTCAAGACGATCCACGTGAAAGACGTCCAAAAAGCCCATCGACACCAGAAATCGTAGTAAAAATACACGATATGGATTCGAAAGATCATCGATTAACCGAGAGAGATTTAGTAGAAGCCTTAGGCATCACATTAGGCGGTGTGAGCAGTATTTTGGTTGTAGTTGTGGGTTTCGGAAAGCTGTGTGCAAAATGGGTGCCGCATTCGTTAGCAATCAAACAAAAACACATTCGAAGGCGACATTCTCGGCAACCTTTGAAGCGTTTTAGAAAGAACGAAAACGCTTTTGTGCTTCCATTGTCACTAAGAATGAGACTTGGGTCTATCACCATGATCCTCGAAAAAAAAAAAAAAAGGTTGGGAAGCGGTGTGAACCCGGCTCGCTTGTTAATAAATAAGTTGACTGCTAACCAGTGTTAACGAGCTATCTTCCCCATTACATATTAGCGTTTATTTTATAATTTTTTGGAGTTTTGTCCAACTTTGTTCTTACGTGATCGGCACGCATTGAATCCTAGTGTTTCAGTTTTCTTACAGGAACCCCCTGCTCTCCGAATATCTTAGCTAGTTCGTCCCTGAATATGAATAGTAAAAGATCTTAAGGTATTATAACTTGCTAAGGTAAGTAATACGGTCTTGTGGTGCTACAATTTACACTAAGTTCTAGTGTAGAGGGGCCTTACAAAGAATGAAAAAGTGGCAGTAAATCCTACACGGTATTTTCAAAGAGCAGTGTTCGAATACAGAACATAACTCACTTTAAAAGTAAATAAAAATATCTAATTATAAAATGAAATAGGTTAAGGGAAAATTTCTCGACTTCATACCTTCAACGTTTTCATTGATTCCATGAGGGCACACAGTTTTGTGTTCGACCAAGTATATTTTCAAACTAAATCCAAGGCAACAATAGGTGCAGGCGAATACGTTTTTGGCGTCTGTTTCTATGTGAGGTATAAAATTCATTTCTATACTGTTATTCAAGCTTTCTTCGTATTCTTTACCAAAATATACCAATAATTCTTCACCTTCCTGAATTTCACAAACGCTGCGATAATATAGATTATCTTCATATTGGAATGCGTGTAGGTTTTGGTCGAAAACACTCCTTGCACAATTAACGTACTGCATCCAATTTAGGAATTCCGATTTATCATTTCCGACTACAAATTTTCCAGTTTTAAGCCTCCAAGAAGGTTCCGCTTTACCAAGTCCAGTGAGAGGCCCAAATCTTACACCTTTAGGTATAGTTTTTAAAGCAAATACGCCAGTGCCTCGGAATAAATCTTCTTTAATCTCTAGAACATCCGCTGGTATTTCTTCTCTCGCTCCGTTGTTAAGACCACTTGCGTTTAAAATACATATGAGCATTTCACATTTGGTGCAATATTCTTCGTAATACTCTTTGCAATTGTTACAAGCTGTCAAAAGAAAATATTCATATGAAAGACATTTGAGACTACTATCATGAATTGTGAATAATTACGGTGAAGTAATTATTACATTAAATAGTAAAATAAACAATCTATGTGCTCAGTTATTAAAAATATAGTAACGAAGATCCATCAAAACATTTAATACTATATACATTTTCCTCAGATATAAAAACGTACAGTAGAAGCTATATAATAAGCAAATGTACCGTTGCCTTTCGGTTTATTTCCTAATAAATAAACTATGCATTATAATGTTATTGGACACACGAGAGACTGTAAATCGCACATGGGATAAGAAAAACGTGCATAGAAGAACATATTTTTGTTTCTAAACGGACAAATGTGGGAAATTATATTACATATTTGGCATTATTCGGTCTTTGGCAGAAGATGTACAGTGAATTATATCAAAGTTATTATGCCAAGAGGGACTTCAATGTGTACGAACATTGAAGCATTAATAACACAAAAAATGATTAATTACGAACCATTTAAAAAGAGACAGAACATTGTTCTAGCGCGCATTCTAGTTTTCCGGCAGGCCAATAAGGGAATGACTGGTATGAATGGAATGACCTGGCCAACAGTTTGCAGAGAGACCATACATATTTGTAAAGGAGCGGTCTGTCCAGTTAAAATTTGTCGATGATTATCCAAACTAGGATGTAAATGATCCTACTTTCTGATGAAAGTAAACATAATTCGTTTGGATAAGGAAAAGATTTAATTAGAAATATACCACACTTACTGTAACAACAGGTGGCGGTGGAATTATAATTTTGGAGAGTTTTTATAGACGAGGGGTTACAACACGGATGGGATTATTGACAAATTTCATTGTACGCGAATACTGAAAGAACGTATGCTTCCATTCGCAAAAGAAAGTATATTAATAACTTGGATTTATCAGCATGAAAAAGTTTGAAAAAAGTTGCTTCTAAACAATGTGATCGGGGTAATGGAAATACTTGAACCCCACTGATAGTACTTTTTTTGCTACAATTGAGAAATGTACAGTACCAAGACCTTTTGAGGTTGTTGGTGAAAAAAGAATGCCAGGAAGTCTGTAAAAATAAAGGCGATGCTACAAAGTATTAATGCACTTTTGAAAATATTATTTAAATGTTTGTTTCATCATATTTTTCGCCATATACAGTAAGTTCATTAATGATTGAGATGGAACCTTATGCAACCAAACATACACTATTGGTAGCCTTACATTCAAAATTCCCTAGACCCTAGAAATCTATAGTTTTAAAAAAATTATCCAACACACTTAATATGAAATTAAATCCAACTTACCGCTCTAACCACCAAAAATTTACCAATACTTCTGAAAATTAATTGATAACACGTAATTACAAATCAAATAAGGCAAAATGTCAAACAATTTAGTAGGGTTATAAAGTGAGATCTGTCACGATCTAGTTACAAGGATATTTCATACCAACTGTAATCTTTGTTGTTGTATACTTGGTTGCATAATCCGTCTCAATCTTTATTGAACACATTGTATTTTAGTACGTTAATTGTTTAAGTACCTTAGCGATATATTTTAATACACCTTGCGTTTTCTTCTGTTAAATGTGTTACTATTGGGTCTGGGAAAAAATTCGTGGCGTTTTTTCAGTAAAATTCAACTGGTCCCCGCATGGCGCGTGGACGAATTCATTTAAACCGAATATGCTCCATTATTATCGACAATGTTTCGCCATTTTTTTGGTAGATCCATGATCCCATCGGTGAAAAACTTCTGTGGTTTCTGGTTCGAAAAACTGAATCAAGTAGTTTTCACAGGCTTCTTTTGAAACCAACTTAATTCCATTGAGAGAGTTCTGCAGAGATCGAAACAGATGATAGTAGAGGGTGCTATATCCGGACTGTAAGGTGGGGCATCAAAATTTCCCAACCAAACTCTCTCAATTTTTGACGGGTCATCAAAAAGTGTGTGGTCGGGCGTTGTCATGATGGAAGACAACACCTTTCCTATTAATCAATTCGGGCCGTTTTCTTTCAATCGCCTGGCGTAATCTCTCTAGTTGTGCACAGTAGAGTTGAGAATCAATCGTCTGACCAGTTGGAAGTAGCTCGTATAATTCCCCTTCCCACCATACACACAGCATCACTTTTTTTGGCGTCAATGTTGGCTTCGAACGCTTGTACGGCTCACCATCCTTTATAATTATCGTACGTAATCCATTTTTCATCTCCGGTTATTAAACGTTTCAGAAACGGCTCGATTTCATTCCGTTTCAGCAGCGCATCGCAGATGTTAATTCGGTCCATCATGTTTTTCACGCTCAACTCATGAGGAACCCATACGTCAAGCTTTTTTTTGTAACCAGCTTTGTGTAAATGGTTCAAAACAGTTTTGTGGTCAAATGCCAATATCGACATGAATGCTTATCTTGTTGGACTTTTTCAAGAATTTCATCAGATTTTTCAGTGATTGGACGACCGGAGCGTGACTCATCTTTCACATTGAAATTTCCAGAACGAAAGCGAGCGAACCATTTCCGCGCAACAGATTTCGATAAAGTACCTTCACCGTACACAGCACAAATTTTATCACAACAGCGTTCTTTATCATAATAATATAGAATATAGCGAAATTTCTCATTATTCTTCTCCATTTTCAAGTGCGAATAACTTTCCAATACGCTCAAACTAACGTTCGGAAGGTCATCTAAAAAACGAGCCCTCGGTGGTGTCGCTGTGACATATGCCATCTATCGGGAAAAACGCCACGAACTTTTTCCCAGACCCAATATTTACAACCACAAAATAGCACGTGTTTCCCTGCTTATGGCCATTATTATATACATATGTATACTCACTATGTGCTACAAATGACATAAATGTGTGTTATTTATAAAACATAAGTGATGTGAATAACGCATGCATCGCTAGGTCGCCCGTTTGTTCGTACACTCGCCTTGTTACGATTTTAGCCATCAGGAAAAATATTCTAGCCCTACTGCCAACAACCCTTTTTATGGTTATGGGAATCGATAAACTTAAAAAACAATTATATTCCTTACATGATGCTTATGACTTAGCATGCAGCATTAAATTAAAAGATAAAAGTCATTCACTGTTATGTTAAAGTACTCAGCAATTGAATTAGAGCTACTCTTGCATATCAATACGTTTGTAACAAACCGTTTATATTTAAATATATTTAAAATTTTCAATTGTAGGTGGATTTAATTGTCCAAAGAGGATCTATTCCTAGAGAAAAACATATTATTTGGAAAACTCTCTTATAACCAATAATAAGAAAATTCTCCTAATAATATAAGTATTATACACTGAAGACGATCTTCAATGTCAATAAGCGACAGACTAGCTCTAGAAGATGACACGTGAGATCTCGTTGAAACGTCGAGAAAAGGGTCATTCTCAGGACACAATTCATACGTGGCTTGGAAGCCGAGAAAATACATCTTCATGTATACATTTTTATATATATACATATACATACATACATGGATGGTTTTAAAGATATTAATATATTACAGACTAATAACTGTTCCGCAGTAAATATGATAATTATGAAAGCTACATTATGAAGTGCTTTCACAGTTTACCAGTACATTTTCAGTAGAATTTTTTGCTAGCCAAGTGATTTCTACAGATGATAAGTCAATCCTTGAGGTCATTGAATGCTTTAATTCAAAGTGGTCGCCACTTATTAGTCGAATTATTTCTATATATAATACAATGATTCATATGAATAAAATTATCCGATTTGTATTCATAAAAGGCCATTCTAATGTTCTCTATAATGAAACAGGTATTTACCTTGCCAAAGAAGCTAGAAAAAATAGGCCTCTACAACACTGTCACATACCATACACAAACTTCCTGACAAATCTTCAAACCAGTCTTGGAACAAATTGGGAAAAACGATACCAAGCAAAAAAAATTTTATCTGGTACACTCTAACATCGAAAAGAAGCATTGGACAGACAAAATCTAAAGTAAAGGAAGTGCATATACTCATTGTTAAACGTTTAATCATAAACAGCTTCCCGCACAACTGAAGAAAATGAAGATTAAAAATATAAACAAAAATATAACATTGTATGGAGAGGTGATACAAACTATTTAGTACTAGGCTGCATAAGAATAAGAAACAAAAGTAATATAGAATAAATAATAAAATAGAAATAATATACAAATTAATAAATGTAGATGTAGTGGCAGCCTTTAATGTTTCAACAACATAAGGCGTTAGGATTTTTCTTTTACTGTATAGATTTGTAGGCAACACAAACATTAAAATTTAGCTTCGATCCAGGCAATTTTTCCTTTATAGATTGATCTTTTTTATCTCGAGGTCTACCTGTTTGAGTAAAAGTTAATCAAAAATGTGTGTTTTTGTGTGTAACCCTTTGTCCTTTCGGGTTGCTTAGAAATAGAAGGTGGCTGATGGTTCTCACCAAGGTCACTATAGAAGAGATAACGTAAGACATGAAAGTTACTGGCGAATATTTAAAATATTTTGTTATTAAATAATTTAAAAAGTGGTTACAATGCTACCAACTGAAAAATCTATATTTTTTAAGGAAATTCACATCATCACATATTTCATATACTACTTACTATTGTATATATATTCAGAAAAATATATGCCGAATTGAAAAGTAAATTTTATTTGATGTTTATTACAATAATCCATTAATAATTTATCTTAAAAAGGGTGTAAATTTTCGTGGCCATAGTCAGAATCCATTTAACTATTTTCACTGTGCAGAAACTAATATTGACATGCAATAATGGGTCATACAAATACTTACATAGCTGTTTATTATTGAATATGATTCCTATGTCATCAGTAAAAGCATTTTCTACTTTAACTTTGTCATTTACTATAGTGTTGTACAAATTTAGATCAGATGATGATAATTCCCGCTTTATATCAGCATCCATTACAGTGTTTTCATTTGTTATGTTAGATTGTGATAATTCCAATTTGATATCAGCAGATATTAGAGACTGCTTTGCTGGATTATCGCTTCGTTTATCGATTGCACATCCATTTAAATATGTACAATCTATATTAGTGGTAGTTTCGCTGACCAGCACTTTATCGTCTAGATAAACGTCACATTCTTCCTTTATATCGGATGAAGCTTCCGAAAATTCAGAGTTATTCATACCAAGCATTCTTTTTGAATTTCCGTTAAGACAACTATTTCAGCCAATCACTCTGCTGTAAAATTGTTTTATCTTCAACTGAAAAATAGAAGAAATATAAAGATTTAGGAAACCACAATACAAGGTTGGATGAATATTATCCTTTCTTTATTCAAATTTAATAGTTTGAGGAAATTATAACACAAATAGACCATTCTCTATTAATTGAAGCAAAGATTCACATTCTATGATAAAAAATTAACACAAAAAAATGCTGCAGCACTGCAAACTTATATAGTTCTGCCTCTATTGGTTTGATAAATAAATAAATCTTATTAAGAATCCATGTTGCTTCCAAAATAGTAGCTACTATACCTGCAGGCAAATATTTTGATGCATTGCTTGCGTTAACACTTTTTGTTAATCTGTATACATTTTAAGTACTTTTGAAGTAGAACGAGTATAAATTAAAATTTTGTGTGCTATCAAGGTGATGTAAATTCATCAAACAGTACCCAGACACAAAATCAAATGTAACGGATTTAAAAGTAACTATATGTTTTACAATGCTGCTTAATTATTAGTACTTTTATCGCGACCAAATGTAATTGCTAACCTGCACTTTCCTTTTCATTCAATCATCTTAATGACAAATAATATTGTACTTTTTGAAATCCTTAAATTATGTGATATAAATTATTTTTATCAGAAATTGATTTGTACTGAATATAAAAAATAAAAGTATCCACTGCTGCTGTAGGACTGTGGTGTGGGTGCATGTTTTTTATTTTCTAAATCATATTCTTCACCTTATCCAGTCCACTAATGGTCTCCACAGGGTTTTAAATATTTTTAATTTTTTGTAGTTTATGTTGTCAGAATCCCTAGTGTCATTATAATATTGAGTTGCCTTTGTTCTTGGGCGTATTTTAAAATTTCTTTAAAAATACCAGTAGAAAAGCAAGCACGTTACGAAAAATCGCAAAGGTCTGAGGGGATTCAGACATTAATAGGAAAAAATGCTTCATTGAGAACTTAGACACTTATCAAAGAAGCTATTAAAGAGCACAAGCAATGAGATATAATTATTTATTATATAAGAAAGCACTCACCTCTTAATTTGCTGAAATTGCTTAAATGAAAAAGCACAGAATTGAAAACAAAAATAGAGAAAGAAATCAATTAGTCCATAAAAGACAAAATACATAAATGTAATCTACAATAACCTTATAGGTAACTGTAAATATTACGGCTTTACCCGCCATCTAGTTAAATTTCACTATACTGCCGGTTAGTTATTTTTGTACATAATTTGTGGATTTTTAAGGTGTAGTCTTAGCCATGTTGATTTGCTGTTGTTGACATATTGTTAAATATTACTCTACTTTATTACAAATGATATGTGGACATTGGCTGTATTTTCTGACTTGTTTTATGCGTTTGTGAACATGTTATAAAAACGGATAATTCGTGATGATGATTCATTTGGAGGTACTTTTTTCAAAAATAAAAACTTTAATTTTATTGGGTATTCTTTAGCGTCATACAAAATAACCATCCTTCACATTTATTTTTAAAAAATTATTTCCTTTAAATGTTGGCCGTAACTACGCCTAACATGGTCCATTCTGAAGTTCCAATTTTCGATGACGTGTTCGATCATTTTCAATTTCTCAATCGTAACAGGCTTATCCATATAGACTCTGAACTTTACGTAGCCTCAAAGGAAAAAGTCTAAAGGTGTGATATATCCCAAGGAACAATTTTTAAATTACGCGGAAGTTTTGAGTTGGTAATAGTAAAAATAAAGGTTAGCTATGATTTCAATTCATTCAAGAAATTAGGAAATAACATGTTTTTAATGCGTACGGTTTTCGTTTTAATTTTGATTTAGAAATATACACCTTAATTATTAATATTCATGCTGTAATAAAATAAAATATAATTTTAGATGTAGTTATTTTTTCCTTGGGCAACTTAAAACACCCGCGAAATTTAAAAATTGTTCCTTGGGATGATCTAGGCGGCCATTGCGCAGTTCCATTACGTGAAATTAAATGTTCGCCGAATTGTCTTCGCAATAAATCCATGCTTTCATAGGCTGTGTGGTAAGTAGCTTTGTCTTGTTGGAATCAAATGTGTGCTCTTCACCCTAAATACAGCAATTGTGCTTACTGACGTAGCTTCAAGCTTTTCAAGAGCCCAAAGACTGAAACGGTGACGATTCGATCGGCCGCTTTCAATTCTTGAACGAATTTAATTCTGTGCGCTTTTAAACCAAGATCCTTACGTAAAATTCGCCAAATTATAGCACACGATAAGCCAAGCTGTTGAAAACTACCCTCTCAGCTATCATCGATATATTTTCTTCACTACGTGTTGGATGTGGTCTGTTTCGTCGCGTATAATCCAGTAATGAAAATTGCTTTTCAAATTTTTCGACGGTATAGCGAACTGTGCGTTCGGTGGGTCGACTACGTAGGAAATAAGTTGCTTGAAGTGCAGCAAAGAAATTTCTCGTGCAACGCTGATTTTCGTAATACAGCTGAATAGTTTGTAGACGCTGTGCCAGACCGAGTCATCCCATAAGCAGCAAGCATTCATCTCCTAAATTAACAAAATTACTTATACGAGAAATGGGAAAGTTAAAACTTAAAATTACAACGGCTTTGCCCTGCCATCTAGTTGGATTTCACACTAATATAGGCGGTTGGTTGCGATACTACTTAATTATTTTATAGTTTCATATCATTATATGTTAAGCCCTTCCACATTAATAATATGGTTCCGATATTATTAAATATTACTCCGCTTTATTACAAGTGATTTATGTACATAGGTTAAATTTTATGATTTGCGTTTTACTTAATGTACATTATGTAACTTCAAAATCAATGTTTAATACTTTAATTATTTATTTGTTGGTTACCAAATAGAGTTTCTTGAAATATTTATAAGCTAGAGTTTACCAGAAATAGATCATGCCAAGCTTAATGTTTATTCTTAAATTTGAATTTGTGCTTATTAATTTACAAAAATAAGTTTTGTACAATCATAATTCTATTGAAATAATTTTTTTCCTTGGAACAAATAATAAAATTTAAAATTGTTGATAAGCTACACCACGAAATATCGGCAGTTTTTTTGTGCTTATTTTTATTTCTCTTGGATTACGAATGCATTTTTTTTTTCTGATGTTTCCACTGCAATGAATTAATAAAGCTAAATATATTCTCATTTGAACAGCTGATATATTTATATAAAAAAGAAACTGGAAATGTACCTTATAAAATAGGAAAACATAACAACAGAGAGTCGTAATGAATAAATCAAATAAAAGACAAATTATAAAATGAAAAAAAAACGAATGAATTCTGGAATACGAAAATATCTAAATTTTTATATTCAAGAAAATTTTAATACGACAGATACAATGGCGTACACAAAATATGAACACAGTAATGACTACAGAAAAATATACATACAAAATAAATGAAGGATAAAATGAACCCATAACAATGTTATTCTGATTACTGGCTTGAATAGTATTATGCATTCGGATTTGGCTAAGGAAAAGCTTTCTGATCACGATACAATTTATTGTGCTGTTAAAATATCAATTCCTGGTGGTTGTGTTTATAAAATTATTGGAAATCTCAAATTTTTCGGTTAAAAGGGTTTTTTTAATGACCTATGTATAATACTGTTTCACAAAATATTTGCCATGCCTGGTATTAATGATAAAATTGATACTACAATCTACAATTGATTGACAGATATGTCCCACCGAGGACAAAGTATATGTTGTGCTGTTTATAAATCTAGACAAGGGGGGGGGGGCGCGTATTTTAGGAACTGACACGACCGTCTAGGCTGTCGTAGGCTAGCATCAGCATCCTGATTAAACAAATTCGACTGGACCATCAGACATGGTGTAGGGTTTCCTTCTATTTTTGTTCTATATTTCAGGTTTAGTTCACTGTGTTTATTGTTAATTCATTTATGTCCTTAATAATCAATAATTTGAATGCTCCACGTTCTTGTCAGGTCAACTGTGAAGAAGATAGTTCAGACGAAACATTAAAATCATTGAAATCATTTATTTATTATTAAGCAAAACAATCACATCACATTCATAAACCTATAGTAACTATCACAGTTCACTGATATATACAGTGGAAACTATTTCTAAGGGTAAATAGACTTATATCGTGAATATTCTTTTGAGACCGATATTACAAAAAATTAATGATCGTTTGACCTGGAATTATATGGTTATATATAGGTATGTTATTTTCAGAAATGATTTGAAAATAATTAATATACGTTCATATGGGGGAATACACTATATTCGTCTTCTGCACTTGCATCACGAAAACTTAACGAATGAAAATATTCAGTTATCAAAACTGTTGATGTATTTCTTTAATGTTTTCATAGGATTTGATTCAATCAAGGCTCCATCATCAACATAATAAAATATGACAAAAACGCTCACAGTAATTGCTCCTTTTACGCACTTCTGTTACAGGCGTTTCTACATTTAATCTGTCTAGTATTCATAGCCCATGTCTTTTATAAATGTCATTACAATGTGTTTATATTTTCCTCCACAATCGAAATTTGTAGTATTTTTTTCAAACTCACACTCTATACAATTATAATCGTATTCTTTAGGATGTTTGGTTTTTGGGTGTGCCTTCAACTTTGCTTTTTGGGTTGTCTTGAATTCACACTCTAACCAATTAAGATCCTTTTCTTTAAGATATTTAGTTCTCATGTGTACTTGCAATCGTACCTTGATATTTGTCTTGAATCGCGCTCCATGCAATTATAATCGTATTATTTAAAATGTTTAGTTTTCATGTGCTTTTGCAAATTTGTCTTGGTATTTGTCTTGTACTCACACTCCATGCAACTATAATCGTATTCTTTAAGATGTTTGGTTTTCACGTGCATTTTTAGATAAGTCTTGCTGTTTGTTTTGAACTTACACTCCATACAACTATGATCATATTCTTTAAGATGTTTCGTTTTTACGTGTTTCTCTAACTTTAACTTGTAGTTTGTCTTATACTCGCACTCCATGCAGTTGTAATCATATTCTTTAAGGTGTTTAGTTTTCATGTGCTTTTGCAAATGTGCCTTTGTGTTCGTCTTGAACTTACACTCCATGCAATTATAATCATATTCTTTGAGATGTTTGGTTTTTACGTGCCTCTCTAATGCCGACTTATAATTTGTCCTGAATTCACACTTTACGCAATTAAGATCCCTTTCTTTAAGATGTTTAGTTTTCACGTGTATTTTTAAATACGCCTTAGTGTTTGTTTTAAACTCACACTCCGTGCAACTGTAGTCGTATTCTTTAAGATGTATCGCTTTCAGGTGTGTTTCTAAGCGATGTTTATAATTTGTCTGGTATTCACACTCCATGCAGTGGTAGTCGTATTCCTTAAGGTGTTTAGTTTTCATGTGTATTTTCAATAATGCCTTGGAGTTCGGCTTGAATTCACACTCCATGCAATTATAATCGTATTCTTTAAGAAGATGTTTAGTTTTCATGTGCCTTTGTAAATGTGACTTGTTGTTCGTCTTGAACTTACACTCCATGCAATTATAATCATATTCTTTGAGATGTTTGGTTTTTACGTGCCTCTCTAATGCCGACTTATAATTTGTCCTGAATTCACACTTTACGCAATTAAGATCCCTTTCTTTAAGATGTTTAGTTTTCACGTGTATTTTTAAACACGCCTTAGTGTTTGTTTTAAACTCACACTCCGTGCAACTGTAGTCGTATTCTTTAAGATGTATCGCTTTCAGGTGTGTTTCTAAGCGATGTTTATAATTTGTCTTGTATTCACACTCTGTGCAGTTATAGTCGTATTCCTTAAGGTGTTTAGTTTTCATGTGTATTTTCAATAATGCCTTGGAGTTCGGCTTGAATTCACACTCCATGCAATTATAATCGTATTCTTTAAGATGTCTAGTTTTCGTATGCATTTGAAAATATGATTTGAGGTTTGTTTTGAACTCACATTCCTTGCAATTATAATCGTATTCTTTAAGATGTTTAGTTTTCATGTGTATCTGCAAGTGTGTCTTGGTATTTGTCTTGAACTCACACTCCATGCAATTATAATCATATTTTTGAAGATGCTTGGTTTTTACGTGCCTCTCTAACACCGACTTATAGTTTGTCCTGAACTGACACTTTACACAACTAAAGTCCCTTTCTTTGAGATGTTTAGTTTTCACGTGTATTTGTAAACGTTTCTTGGTGTTCGTCTTAAACTCACACTCCATGCAATTATAGTCGTACTCTTTAAAATGTATCGCCTTTAGGTGTGTCTCTAAGCGTTGTTTATAATTTGTCTTATATTCACACTCCATGCAATTATAATCGTATTTTTTAAGATGTTTAGTTTTCATGTGTATTTGCAAATGTGCCCTGGTGTTTGTCCTGAACTCACACTCCATGCAACTATAATCATATTCTTTGAGATGTTTGTTTTTTATGTGCGACTCTAATACTGATTTATAGTTTGTATAGTATCCACACTCCTCGCAATTAAAATCATTTTCATTTAGATGTTTAGTTTTCATGTGTATTTGCAAATGTGCCCTGGTGTTTGTCCTGAACTCACACTCCATGCAATTATAATCATATTCTTTGAGATGTTTGTTTTTTATGTGCGACTCTAATACTGATTTATAGTTTGTATTGTATCCACATGCCTCGCATTTAAACTCATTTTCCTCAAGATGTTTAGTTTTCATGTGTAATTGCAAATTTAGCTTGGTGTTTGTCTTGTACTCACATTCCATGCAATTATAATTGTATTTTCTAAGATGTTTCGTTTTCATAGCATGAATATTTTCGACGTGCAGCTTGAGAGACTCTTGCTTCTTGAATCTTTCATAGCAAATTCCGCACTTGAACATTTTCATTTTGTAACGCCTGTTGGTGTGGTTTTTGGGACGCCCTACGTACTTGTAATGCGCGAGGTTGAACTTTTTGCGTCTGTTCGTTACAGTTGAGTGGCTCGTTTCTTCCAAGGCATGATAATCCAGTGCAGGGGGAACACAGCGTCTGAAAATAAATGAATCCGCTATGAATAAGTGTTCAAATAAAATAATAAGTGAAAATCTCATTATTTGCTGTCTTTCGCGTAATTTTGTTAATAATTTTTCAATTCATATGGGATGTTCGAAAAATATACGGTTGGATGTAGTATTATACATTTTTCCCGCTATTTTTTATTATGTTTCTTTTATTTTAGCATGCTCGGCATGTTGCATGACTTTCGTGTATTTGTTTACGTATTTTACATTTATTTTTGTCACTAACTTCATTTAGGTGGCCTTGAGTTTGATATATCTTTTGTTCGAATTTATTGTTACCCGTAATATATAAATAATTCTTTTTGTTTACATTTATTCCTTTTATTTTAGTGTCATATAAATATGTACACACACACACATATATATATATATATATATATATATATATATATCAATCCTTCAGTTTCATTCTTTCTTAATTTCAAGAAAGCGTTATATATTGTCTCTTCGGTTAAAAAATGGTACCTTACGTCACATGCGCAATGATCCAGTTTTAGTAAGTGTCTCTCCGTTGATAGGCAACGAACAGCGGCTCGCTGGTTTACCAATATTCCCAAAGCGATTCCGCCATATTGTTTATGCTTTTTTTCGTGCGAGGTTATGTAGTTTGTTTGTTCCTTTTATAACAGAACGCCAACGGTGTGCCATTTGCTGTGATATTTGATTTCGCGACGTCACGATTCGCGCTTAATTTAGCGATGTACCACTCTCTAACCAAATGGACTGTATTTATTTTCGTGACGTCACATTTCGCGCACGATTATATAGGAGTGTTCTTAATTGATGTACTTATCCAAATCCAATAGTAAGATTTTTAATAAAATAGCCAGGGTAAGTCCAGTGAGAGATTTTTTTTCCAAAAGATACTTTGCCAATGGAACACTCGTAAAAAAAGTGTCAATTGTCAAATTCAGATCATAATTATAAATACTACACACTACTTCAAATCCCAAATTCTTATATGTAGGTTCTCTGGATTGGTGACTAAAATAAACTACAACATTATGAACAAAACCAAATTTAGATAATTTTCAAGCCATATTTTGTAGGTATATAATAAAGAATATGTAACTGAACGATGATATCGTTTCCTTTGGAATATCTCGCTCATTTTGACATAGCGTACCAACAGGTGTAACATTTTTTCCCAAAAGATACTCTGCCCATAGAACAGTCGTAAAAAAGGTGTCAAATGTCAGATTTAGACCAGAATTATGAATACCACGCACTAAAGTTTGCACTATTTCAAAGCCCAAATTCTTATATGTAGGTTTGTTACAGTTTAATTCATTTATTCCAAATTATTTGTTTCATTTACGAAAACTCTGTATAACGTCTGTATTAGCGTTAAAAATCATATATGTTCAACTGCGTATTAGTATTTCATTTCTACCCGTTTTCATACAGTTAACTTTCGTATATCCTGTGTTCGTTCAATTATGATTAAAGGTCATTTTTGCATATTGTGAACCGCATCAGGTGATTCTTTTGTTGACACAGCTGCTCACTAGTTCTCTCCCCCCTTTCATTTCGTATTTCTCCGCGCCCGATGAGAGAGCAGAGACGAACCAGCCGTTGGGGAAGACCGTCACGCATTAGTGCTCCTTCGTGAAGGGATTTAAGCACGCATAGAATATCGTGGTGTACGAACCAAACTCTAACTAAATAATTCAAAAACGACGTCTATCATCCCAGCGGGTTCAAGTTAAAACCCTGACCAACACCTACAGGTATGTCTCTGGCTTCCTTAACGTACTCGTACTATTGTATTGTGATCCATAGGGTTTTTTTTTTTCTTATTTTGTGTGTCTTCGTCTATTACCGTATCTGATGTGTGGGGCCACCGTGAGCTTGGCTCTCTCCTAGCGGTTCGCTCGCCTTCCTGAGATCCTGAAGCCGGTAACGACACGCACACGCAACCGAGACAGGTCAGAGGAAATCATATTATTTCTTTTCCTTCGTAAATTCTACGTAAAACTTGTATAAGCAATAGAATCAAATTATATTAATAGTAAGTACACAAAATTAACAAGCTACAGATATTTAGTTATTAAAGAGAGAAAACCATATCATTTCTTTTCCTTCGTAAATTATACGTAAAACTTGTATAAGCAATAGAATCAAATTATATTAATAGTAAGTACACAAAATTAACAAGCTACAGATATTCAGTTATTAAAGAGAGAAATTAATGTTAAGACATTGTTGTACCTTCATTTGTTGTTTTTTTTATTTATTGTATCTTTAAAATGTTAAAGGTAAATTCATCCACGGTTTGTTATGCTAGATTGTAACCTGTATAATAAACGCTATATCATTACCTCCAGTCTGGTGTTTTTTTTTTATTTTGTATCAACCAATTAAGAACCTGCAGTGCCGAAGCACTGTAACAGGTTCCCTGGATTGGTGACTAAAATAAGCTACACCATCATGAACAAAGCCAGATTTAGATAATTTTCAATCCATATTTTATAGGAATATAATAAAGAAGATGTAACTAAATGATAATTTCGTCTCCTTTGGAATATCTAGCTTATTTTGACGTAGTGTACCAACAGAAGTAACATTTTTTTCCCCAAAAGATACTCTGCCAATGGAACGCTCGCAAAAAAGTGTCAATTGCCAAATTCAGGCCATATTATGAACACCACGCACTGAATTTGCACTTTTTCAAGTTCCAAATGCTTATATGTAGGTTCCCTGGATTTGTAATTAAAATAAACTGTAACGTCATGAGCAAAGCCACATTTAGATAATTTTCAAGCCATATTTTGCCGGCTTATTAGACAAACACTGAACGAATCGTCATCTGCCCCTGTAGCCAACAAGTTAAAGTTGTTCATCAATTGTTACATTAGTATCTAATATAATGCACGTTTTACATTGTTGAATAAACAGATCCCAGATGTAAGATATCAGTGCAAATTTATCGTCTTCTAAACATTTAGCTCAAGTTCTTTTATCGTCAAATCCAGTAAATCGTATTTCTTCAAGTCGAAATAAGAATATCGTGGCTCTATATATTGGATTAGCAAATTCATCAGAAAAAAGTTCCCTTGCAGGAACATCCCAGCTTTTGTCAACCCTAGCATAAATAAGTAATCCACAAAATGCATAAAATTCAGTAGATACGTCAGTCCGCGTCAGAAACATAAAAACTTGCAGATACAATATTCGGGTTCCGATTATCACTGGCAGTAATATTATATGCATTAGTATCATCGCTACTGAATCCAGAGAACTCATCACAATTTGCTTCGAAATCACTGTCCATCATATCATCTACTTCCAGTTTCTCCAGAAAGTGGTTTATCGCACTCAGTTGCCCATTCGAACAGCGTTTCCTTGACTTTTGATTACCAAACTTCACACTTTGTACACACTTTACGATGTCATTATTGCTTTTGTACTACAACTTCACTCAATGCAGCTTGCGATTCAATTGAAGGTCAAAGTACGCAGTCGCCCATTGGAACAGCGTTTCCTTGACTTTCGATTACCAAACTTTACACTTTGTACACACTTTACGATGCCATTATTGCTTTTGTACTACAACTTCACTCAATGCAGCTTGCGATTCAATTGAAGGACAAAGTATGTTGCAAGGGTATTTATACACCCTGTATTAATGCAGGTTCCAACTTGTGCAAATATGTAAATTCGTTTAGTTCGCTTTATCCGATAACACACGCCAGCAATAACAAGCTGAGACGTGTTAGTCCAAAAAAAAAACAACGTGTCTTCGACATTTGATTACCAAACTCTACACTTTGTGCCCACCTTTTCAATGCAATTATTGCTTTTGCACTGCAACTTCGCTCAATGCAACTTGCGATTTAATTGAACGACAAAGTATGCTGCACTGGTATTTCTACATTGTGTAATAATGAATGTGCCAACATTTACCAACGTGTAAATTCGTTTACTGCAAATTATCTGATAACACGCCAGCAATAACAAACTGAGACGTGCTAATACAAAAAAACTTGCCTGTGGGCATCGCAGGCCCCGTTCATGTAAATGCAGGATAGGGATGACAAAAATTATTTTCTAATTTAGAAAAATAAATTCAAATTATTTGACCCGAACAAAAGTTAAATGAATTAAACAGGTATTCATTCAACTTTTTCTCGGGTAAAATATGGCGAAACTATGCTAAAACGCTGGATTAATTTACAAATATTTAATACAAATTATAAACAATCCAATATTAATTCTCTCCTAATTTAAACGTTAAGGAAAGTCAATGACATGGCAAAAAAAGGCTCTTGTGGATATCAACGCCTATTCCAAATTTAAATTATAAAAGTTACAGTAGCTTCCATTAATAACAAAACTCAACATGCATTATTGATGTTTAAACCAATGCCATTCAAACTTAAAAAATACCATCACTCAATGAATTTCGGTCTAGACATGAATGTTCAATCTATTTGTTTATTGAATCTGTTTCAAAACAGAAAAACTAATCTTACTTTGCATTTCTACTACGACAGTAAATCTCATGGCACTCTAGATATTCTTTCTTCTCCAGGTAAATTTTGCAAAACGGGCATTGCACGAGCTCTGAAATTACGGAAAAACATTCTCATTAAAGCCGGTTATTACAGTCAAAAGTTATGTTGAAAGAAAATATAAAAGAGTATACAAATAAGAGTATAAGAAACATATAAGCTTTTAAAATACTTTGGGTGATCGCTTAAAAGTATTTAAAAAAAAAGGTGTAAATATGACTGAAAGAAATGGGAGAAAACAAGAAGAGAAGGAAAAGTGTGAAGGAATCGGAAAAAATAAACAGACAGAAGTGTCAGAATACAGAACACACACATTCTAAAAGTAAATTTTAATAATAAATTCAATTTCTTACCCCGAATTAAAAATATATAATTACAAGGAGAATAATTTAAGAGAAAATTTCTTGGTTTCATACCTTCGAAGTTTCCATTGATTCCATTAGGGCAAATAGCTTTGTGTTCAACCAAATATAGTTTCAAACTAAACCCGAGGCAACAATAGATGCAGGCGTATACATCTTTGACTTCCGTTTCCGTGTGAGGTATAAAATACATTTCTATACTATTATTCAAGCTTTCCTCGTAATCTTCACCAAAATAAACCAATAATTCTTCACCTTTCTGGATTTCGCAAACGCTGCTGTAATACAGATTAGCCTCATATTGAAATACGCGTAGATTTTGATCAGAAGCACTCCTGGCACAATTGACGTACTGCATCCAATTTAAGATTTCTGATTTATCATTGCTGACTACAAATTTTCCCCCTTTGAGCCTCCAAGAGGATTCCGCGGTATTAAAACCAGTGAAAGGCCCAAATTTTACGCCTTTAGGTATTGTTTTTAAAGCAAATACGCCAGTGTCTCGGAATAAACCTTTTTTAATCTCTAGAACATCTGCTGGTATCTCTTCTTTCCCTCTGTTATTAAGACAATTTCCGTTTAAAATATAGATAAGCATTCCACATTTGGTACAATATTCTTCATAATATTCATTGCAATTGTTACAAGCTGTAAAAAGAAAATATTCACATGAAAGCTATTTAAAATTACTACTGTAATTTGCGAATAATTACTGTCAGACGATTACTATATTAAATAACAAAGTAAGGACTTAATGTACTCAATTATAAAAAGTGCTGTAACTACTATTCACCAGTGGCACTGACATATTTGAACAAGATATAAAAACATACAGAAATGGTTATACATAGAGAAAGGCTTGCACTTCTGCCTTTCAGTTTCTTTTTCCTTACAAATATATTGGGTCTGGGAAAAAGTTCGTGGCGTTTTTCCCGATAGATGGCATTGGTTGCCGATAACTAAAGAACAACAAGTCACAGCGACACCACCGACGGCTCGTTTTTTAGATGACCTTCCGAACGTTAGTTTGAGCGTAGAAACATTGTAATCGGTGCAGTGGTTGGAAAGTTATTCGCACTTGAAAATGGAGAAGAATAATGAGAAATTTCGCTATATTCTGCAATATTATTACGATAAGGGGAAGAACGCTGCGCAGGCTTGTGATAAAATTTGTGCTGTGTACGGTGAAGGTACTTTATCGAAATCTGTTGCGCGGAAATGGTTCGCTCGCTTTCGTTCTGGAAATTTCAATGTGAAAGATGAGTCACGCTCCGGTCGTCCAATCACTGAAAAATCTGATGAAATTCTTGAAAAAGTCCAACAAGATAAGCATATCAGCAGTGTCGATATTGGCATGGAGCTAGGCATTGACCACAAAACTGTTTTGAACCATTTACACAAAGCTGGTTACAAAAAAAAGCTTGACGTATGGGTTCCTCATGAGTTGAGCGTGAAAAACATGATGGACCGAATTAACATCTGCGATGCGCTGCTGAAACGGAATGAAATCGAGCCGTTTCTGAAACGTTTAATAACCGGAGGTGAAAAATGGATTACGTACGATAATCGGAAGCGTAAAAGATCGTGGATAAAGGATGGTGAGCCGTCACAAGCGTTCGCTAAGCCAACATTGACGCCAAAAAAAGTGATGCTGTGTGTATGGTGGGACTGGAGGGGAATCGTCCACTACGAGCTACTTCCGACTGGTCAGACGATTGATTCTCAACTCTACTGTGCACAACTAGAGAGATTACGCCAGGCGATTGAAAGAAAACGGCCCGAATTGATTAATAGGAAAGGTGTTGTCTTCCATCATGACAACGCCCGACCACACACTTCTTTGATGACCCGTCAAAAATTGAGAGAGTTTGGTTGGGAAGTTTTGATGCACCCACCATACAGTCCGGATATAGCACCCTCTGACTATCATCTGTTTCGATCTCTGCAGAACTCTCTCAATGGAATTAAGTTGGTTTCAAAAGAAGCCTGTGAAAACTACTTGATTCAGTTTTTCGACCAGAAACCACAGAAGTTTTTCACCGATGGGATCATGGATCTACCAAAAAAATGGCGAAACATTGTCGATAATAATGGAGCATATTCGGTTTAAATGAATTCGTCCACGCGCCATGCGGGGACCAGTTGAATTTTACTGAAAAAACGCCACGAACTTTTTCCCAGACCCAATAGTATGCACTATAATATTGTCAGATACACGGGAGACTGTAAATCGTACTTGGGATATAAAAATGTCGTGTTCCATACGTGCACAGAAGAACAATTTTATTTTATAAATGGACAAAGGTAGAAATCATATTTCATATTTGGCATTATTCTGTCTTCTGGCAAGGTAATTCCCCCCTATAACACGGTACTCTTATAACGCATTTTCATATTACGCGATTTCAATCCCCCGTATAACACGGGCATTCCCCCATATAACGCGGGGATTTCCCACATTATATTTCTGTACTGTGAAATTTATAATAATTTGTACAGTTCATAATTAGTTTCAAATTCAAATGGTGAAACCTTTGAACGTTCTATAAGGTTTTCCAATAGGGATGATATGATTTTGAAGTGACATTTCGGTCATTTGTAATATGTCAGGATCTGTTATTTATTTTTCATTGTATTCAGTAGTGTTTACAATTTCATCATGGAGAGATATACGCAAGGACGACGTTTACAAATTATTCAGTTTTATTATCAAAATAATCGTTCTCCAATTGCAACTTTTCGTGCGCTTTTGCCATTTTATGGTCATAATAATCGTCCAAGTGTGCTCGCTATTCGTCGAATTGTTAAAAATTTTGAGGTTACATTTTCTTTACATAATTTTCAAGTGCCAATAAGACAAAGAACCGCTCGAATTAATGCACATATTATATATATACGTTCTCAACAATTGCGACTGTCTCAAACCACAACCTGGCGGATTTTGAGAAAGGATTTGGGTTTGCATCCCTATAAAATTGTTCTCACTCAAGAACTGAAGCCATTGGACCACCGTAAATGTCGTGAATTTGCTGATTTTGCCTTGGAACAACTTGAAAACGATAACGATTTTTTTAAGAAAATCATCTTCTCTGATGAGGCTCACTTTCATCTGGATGGTGTGGTAAATAAACAAAACTGTCGATTCTGGTGCGAAGAAAATCCACAAATTATTTATGAAAAACCATTACATTCACCTAAATTGACAGTTTGGTGTGGTTTTTTGGTATGGTGGAATCATCGGTCCGTACTTCTTTCAAAATGAAGCTGGTAACACCGTTACTGTCAATGGAGAGCGGTATAGATTGATGATAACCAACTTTTTATGGCCGACATTGGAAGAAGTTGATCTTGACACCATTTGGTTCTAACAAGACGGGGCTACGTGCCACACAGCAAATGCAACAATAGAATTATTGTGAGAAAAATTTGGAGATTCGATTATTTCAAGAAATTGTGATATTGAATAGCCTCCAAGAAGTTGTGATTTAACACCTTTAGACTATTTCTTGTGGGGCTATTTGAAGCCATTGGTCAATCGAAATAAACCAGACTCTCTTCAAGCTTTACAAGTCAATATTGAACGTGTCATTCATGACATACGCCTAGATTTAGTGGAAAAAGTGCTCGAAAATTGGGTTCATCGAATTCGTTCCTGCAGAAGAAGTCGTGGAAGCCATTTGAATGACGTTTTATTTAGAACTTAATTGTATCGATTATACTTCGCATTAATTAAAAACTTTTGAATTTTCTTAACAATAAGCGTGCTTTTTTTTTTGGAAAACCTTGTATCAAAGGAAGATGTCGGTGGAACGTTATTTCAGGTACTTCGGACAGCGAATAAACATGTAATAAAACAGTTAATTTATTTGAAATTAACTGTTTTTTTAGTTCATATGCATAAGTTTTTTATTTAAAATGTTCTTAGTTTAGTTTGATTTTAATAAAACGTACATATTTCGTTCATAATACAGTTTTTTTCTTAATATTCGATTTGAAACCCCTTTAGCGTGAAAAGTTAAACGTGAATAATTTATACGTAACGCGTTATACGGGGTCGTAAAAACGCGTTATACGGGGTCGTAAAAAGGCGTTATACGGAAATACTCCTACGACGCGTTTTCCTATAAGGTGGAACCAATCTACCGTGTTATAGAGTGGATTACTGTAATTGCAATGACAAGATAAGTGTTCGTGTATTAGAAACGTTTTGTATAGTTTGTACCACGAACAGATAGCCTAATGCACGTGTGATCAGCACGTGATCGTTTTCTGATTGGTTAAACACATATAAAACATCGAGAAGTTGAAGCCTTGTTTACACACATGCACTACATGTGTTGAAGCTGAGTTTGTTTTGAACAAGTTTGAAGTTATGTTATAGTTTCTGTCAGTATTTCTCCATTTGATTGTTACAAGCGATTATATTTTGTAATTGTCTTTCTCGAAACATTGAAAAGTATAGAGGAATTTTGGTGAGAAGTAAAATAAAACATTTTAATATCGTAGAAGAATAATTTCTCGTAGTTTTAGAGAATGTGCATTTGTTACGTATAATCATAAAAGTGTTTACTATAAGTTACTATCAAGACTGATAACCAACCGATGTAGAATATATTCATAATATATCAACAAAATGATGGATAATTCCAACATCGATTTTGAAAAAATATATAGTTATTCTCGGATATTCAATTATGTTTTAGTTTTAAATAATTTTAAACCCCAGAGGGGAAGTAATCACAATGCCATCAACTTAAACAAACAAACTCTATATTTGTTAAGAAAATTAACTTAATTTTTTTCATATACCATGTACCATACAGATTTACAAAAATATATGACCAACTAGAAAGACGATTTAATTTGAAGTGTATATTTTTTACAATAAAACATAAATAATTTATTTTAAAAAGGGTTTAAACCTTAATAAATATTGTCAAAATCAATTAGACAATATTTACCTGGCAGAAACAAACACCGACATGTATTTACAAAATATACATCTACTTACATAGTTGTTTTTTAATGAATTTTACTTTTGCATCACCAATATCATTTTCTACTTTAATATTATCATCTATTACAGTGTTATACAGATTTAGATCAGATGATGATAATTCCTGTTTTATATCATTATCCATGACAGTGTTTTTATCTGTTACATTAGATGGTGATAATTCCAATTTGATATCTGCGGATATTAGATACCCTTTTGTTGAAACATCTTCTGCGCATTCATTTAATTGTGTAGAATTTATATTAATGATAGTTTCACTGACTAACACCTTATCATCTAGATGAACATCATCTTCAAATTCTTCCTTTATATCTGACAAAATTTCTGAAACCATTGTGTTATCCTCACAGAGCATTTTTCTTGACCTTCGGTTAAAACTATTTCAGTCAGTCACTCGGGTTAGGGATAATTTTACTTTCATTGAACTTACACTTGTTTTGAAGTCTGCTGTAAAATTAGGCTTGATTATATTAAAATGTAAAATAAAAGAAATATAAAGATTGCAAGTTACAATATATGGTAGAATGAATATTATTCTCTCTTTCTTCAAATTTAATAAAGCCATACTACCTCATGTTGAACTATAAAATACTAAGGTTGGTAAATTAAAACACAAGGCAGACTGTTCTTTATTGAATCAAGCAAAGATTCAACTTCTTTAACAAAAATAATACGAAAGAAAATTGCTGTCACTACAAATATATATAATTCTGTCTCTATTGGAGTGATAAATATATGTATTGGAGTGATAAATATATGTATTGGATGTGAAAGCATCCACTGCTCTAGGATCATATTGTTTAATTTTTTTTTTATATTTTAATTTACATTCTTTGTCGTCTACAAGAAAATCGTCGGAATAGCGTCCTTATTATTATCTTACGCTGTCTTTGTTCATAGGTGTATCTTAAAAATTCTTTGGAAATATCAGTGAAAAATCAAATACATTACTAAGAATTGCAATGATCTGAGATGATTCCATTATCCGGGAAAATGATTGATAGAGATTATAAAATATTTACCGAAGAAACTATTAACAAGAGCAGAAGTAGATATAATTTATTATATAAGCAAGCACTCACCTCTTAATGTGCTAAAAGGAATCACTCTCCAGCCAATGAAAAAATACAGAACACCTTCCACCACGGTCAATACTCTTAAATAAAAATGCCTGTAACCACAATATAAACATAGAAAATAGTTTCACTCAGAGAATGAAGTTATAGATTGCCATGGTAAAGCACCTACACATTAGTAATTGTAAACATAGATAAATAGTTTTAACACATCTCGCCAGTGGCGCCCAATGCAGAAAATGGGAAAAGCAAAGGTATGTATGATGTCAAGGTTGTAAAAACGTCAGAAGTACGTAATTTCCATTATTTGATTACAAGTGTTATTAGTATTGTTATACACTGTCTCAAAAACAGACAGACAAATTTCTAAACAGACCCCAAGTCCAAATTACTACAAAATTCCTGAAATCAATTTTACGCGGTAAAATTAAATTTTAAAATGTGTAAAAATATGAAATCGGTGTCTACTACTTACAACAGAATTACAAATGTAGTAATACAATACGTGAAAGTAAAGCAGAACAGAAAAGTAAATAAATCACTAATATTATTACATTCCATTCACTATAATTCTTGTTTTTATGTGTGTAGATATTTGTTCAGTAAACACATGTAATTTTATTTATTTGCTTAAAAAAGGTTTAATAGTACATCATTATAGACATATTACGTATACATAATGATATTTAATGATTACTAATAATAATTAAAAGCGTCTCATAATTATAAGTTTTTAGATAGATTCTACAATATTTCCTAACGAATTTTAAACAACTATTTATTTAATCTTGGGGCATTTCATCGTTAAATTAAATAATTATAATTTCTTAAATTAACTACTGGGGAATTGAAGTTGATCAATCAATTTAAATTATGTATCATTTTATTTTAACTATATCTTGTCTCAGAATAAGGAGTGATTCAAATATTGCGCCAAAATAGTACGTATTTTTAAGAGATTTCATCGGTTTTTGAACAGGTAAGTTTAATATGGATAAATTAATGTTAGACATCCGTCATTTTTCATAACCTGTAAACGTTTGATTACATTTTTGTATTGTTTTATTTTAACAATATTTAATCTTAATTTTGGATAGGTTGTACATATTAATCCAAAAAGTAATGTTTGTACAAACATACTTTCATTAAAATGAATTTTTTATTTATTTTTATATAATGAAAAGATCAAAATTTTTGACACAGTATTATATTCACTACTGTTTATGTTTCATTTTTATGGTAAGTTACGTTTTTAGGCTGTGTTCCGCGTTTTAGCGGGATATTATGAATCACTCTTTCTTATTCTGAGACAAGGTATAATAGGGAAATTGTACTAAATATAGGTAATATTATCTATTATGTAATTGTCTATGCACATAAACTAATAGTAGTTAAATGCCTTTTTTCATTCAGTGTTCAAAAAGAATAGGGTTATGTCAACCAACTTAATTTTTTAATTTATTTAACTCAGCCTTTATCGTTGTAGGTACCTTGTCTATATACGAGTTTCAGAATCAGTTATCAAGAATATCCAATTTTATTCTCTGGGTATTTCTTTTTCTGAAGGATGGAAGCGGGATCCAGAAATACAAGAATAAAATAACAGTTCAGGATATTAATTTTCTCCAGGTGAATCGGCTTCTGTAGTAAGAGGATTTTTCAGTGAAGATTAAATATTTATTGCATTCCAATAATAAACATTTAAGCTATCTATCTATTTTTAATACGTTTTTCTTTCATTTTATCAGAGTAAAATTTTTATTAAGTAACGTGAAAATTACCAATTTTAAACTTAGCTCCCCTTATTTCAATTGTTCATGTTTTAATCTTGTTGCTCTTAAATTTATTTTATAAATGTTACCATCTCTTTATAGCAATTTTAAATAAAGTATGGTAATTTTACAACTATCTATGTCATACAATTTTAAATGTAGATAATAATATAAATCAGAATGCTTAGACTGTAACGTAATTATCATTATTAAATGTTATTGGAAAATTAATTTAAATTCTATTATATGACCTAACATTAGTTACCAAGATGCACACTGAAGTCACAGTGTGCGTCTTGGCTGTCAACGGTACGGATCGTGAGCGAGATCAATTGTTTCGTACGGGTATTTATTGCCGTAGTTCTCCAGGTGTAACACTGCTCAATTAGCTGCTGATGATAACGTAGTTGTCGAAATACGTATACAGAATTACGAAAGTTAATGTGGAAAGGGGTTATATATTAACCTTAGTGATTAAACTTTCTGTATATAATAAACATAACTAATCAGAATAAGGAATGTAAAACGGGAAAAAACAATCCGCATCTTATGGTCTCTTTATTAATTATAAATGCAGAAACTTAAAATTATACCGTGAATATATTTTATAATGCAACATGCACATACATACACTAGTTGCTAGAGTAACGTAATAATGAAATGACAGCAATGTATTTTAGCGTGTATTTTATTTTGCAACATAGGATGTCAAAATAAGTTACTCTATTTTTGAGGTATGTATAGTGTAGAAGAAAAACTGTTATTAGTGAACTGGTATAACTCGAATATGAGTTTGAGGAGAGTAGCAGATTTGTTTCAAATTACATATCCTGACCGTCCAAGACCGAGTCCAACTACAATAAGTAGGTTAGTACAGAAATATAAAAGTAATGGATGCATCGTTCCTAATCATAAAAAAAAGAATAGGCCAAGATATGTTATTACTGACGCCAAAAGAGATGAAATTCTACAAACAATCGAAAATAATAATATGCAGAAAAAAGAAGTAACTTTTGTGAAATCATGTTGGATAAGCTTCATAATGATGATACTTTACTATGCAGAATTTGCTTTACAGATGAAGCAACATTTTATGTAAATGGTGAAGTAAATTCACAGAACTGCCGCTACTGGAGTAGACAAAATTTGCATAGATATCGTATCACAAGGACTCAGCGGCCACAGAAAGTCAATGTTTGGACTGGGTTGATTGGACACCATATTGTAGGACCGTTTTTTATTGAGGGTACTCTTACAGGAGAAAAATATTTAGAATTGCTTGAGTACAGAGTTATGCCAGCCCTCCACGCTTTAAATATTGATGGTGAGATTTGGTACTAGCATGATGGCGCGCCGGCACATAATTCTCATATGGTTAGAACATTTTTCAACCAAAGATTTCCAAACCGTTGGATAGGCCGTGGAGGAGAAGTAGAATGGTCCGCAAGGTCACCAGACCTGTCTCCAAACGATTTCTTTCTTTGGTCATGTATCAGAAATAAAGTTTTTCATGGAGAACCTCTAAACAATATTGACCAATTAAAAAATAGAATACGAGTTGCTGCAAGAGAAATAACTCCAGAGCAGATACAAAATACAATAAATGAATTCTACAATCTCTTAGGATACTGTCTGACCGTCAATGGTGACATTTTTGAAAATTTGTTAAATTAGTTTTTAAATTTTGTTCAACTACTGTATTTCACATCCTATGTTGCAAAATAAAATACACGCTAAAATACATTGCTGTCATTTCATTATTACGTTATGTATGTATGTGCATGTTGCATTATAAAATATAAGGTCTAGTAAAAAGAAATCCATTATTTTTGCATTAAATTGAAGGTTTTATTTAGCATAGTTAGAATGATCCGACTTAGGTCGTGCACCGTTTTGTTCGATAACTTGTTGCCATTTTGAAGGTAATTTCATAATGCCTCTCTCATAGAAACCCTCGTCCCTATTGGCAAAAAACCGGGACAGTCGATTTTCACAAGCTTCTCTTGAGGCGAATTTTTCACCAAGCAAAATCATTCGCCATAGACGGGAATAGGTAGTAATCACTTGGTGCTAGGTCCGGACTATAAGATGGATGCATAAGAACCTCCCAACCAAACTCCCGGAGCTTCTGGCGAGTCACTATCGATGTGTGTGGCCTGGCGTTGTCCTGATGGAACACAATTCCTCTCCTATTGGCCAAAGCTGGCCGCTTCTGGGCGATTGCTTCCTTCAGACGGTCCAATTGTTGACAGTACAGGTCCGAATTAAGAGTTTGGCCGTAGGGAAGCAGCTCGTAGTAGATAATTCCTTGCCAATCCCACCAAACACACAGCAAAACCTTCCTGACCGTCAAGCCTGGCTTGGCCACCGTTTGCGCCGGCTTACTACGATTCGACCACGACCGTTTTCGCTTGACGTTGTCGTAAGTGATCCACTTTTCATCACCAGTAACCATCCGCTTCAGAAACGGATCGATTTTGTTGCGATTCAGCAGCGATTCGCAGATGGAAATTCGGTCCATGAGGTTCTTTTGCGTTAACTCGTGTGGCACCCATACATCAAGCTTCTTTTTGTATCCAACCTTATTTAAATGGTTCCAAACGGTTTTTTGTGCAATGTTTAGCTCCTGGGCAATCGAAACAGTGCTTACATGACGGTCGGACTCGACGATTTCCATTATTTTATCAATATTTTCGACAATTGGCCTTCCAGAGTGTGGTGCATCTTTGACATCAAGATTACCGGAACGGAATCGATGAAACCAAAATTGCGCATGATTGACTGTTACAGTATCAGGACCATAAACACTATTCACATTTTTAGCCGCCTGGCTTGCGTTTTCGCCTTTATCGAAGAAAAACCGTAAAATATGGCGTATTTTAACTTTGCTGGTGTCCATCTTTGACGCGCGCCCAAACAATATTAAGTCAAGTAATCACAAAACTGTCTGAGAAGTTCGTTTAGTACGAAATCTTATCTTTCGAAAGCCATCTAGCGGAACGCGATCGCACTTATACAACGCGAGATACAGATTACTAAAGCCATCTATTGGAAAAATAATGGATTTCTTTTTACTAGACCTTATATATTCACGGTATATATTTATTGCATTTGTTTATTGGTCTTAATTTTACATTTCTTTTCTGGGTTTTTATTAATTGTACAAAAGCGGCTTCTTTAATTGCATCATTTATATTTCTACTGTCAACACTTTTTAATATTTTATTAAAATTTTGAATCCACATATATAAAATTCCTAAAATAAAAAATGTAAATGCTAAATACATACACGTTGCTGTGAAACTATGAAAATTATTGATTATAAACTTTTAACAGTAATATATTTGACAAATTTTGTTAATATTTTTTTGATGATAGAGCTTTGGTAAAACATGGTGAACTATTTTAACACATTTGTCGAGTGTGCGAGCCATCATGATATTCGGTTTTAATAAGTAGTTATGGCTGTAACCACGGGCCTGACTCAATATATCCTCAGATGTAATGTACTCGGTTATTAAATTATTTTTATAGATATTACAATTTCTAACCTTTTTTAAAAATTGTATCCATTATTTTGCACGGCAACTATATTTTTATTTTTAGTGAATACAAAATCTACTGAACACTGTACCCAAATTACAGTTTAAATAATTTCTTAAATGCTCCTTCACTAGCGTCTTGTTCACAATTTGCACATCATTATTAATTAAGCTTTTAAAAGAGTGTACAAATGCACTACAAGTTGGATTGATGTTTCGTACACCATGACTTCGAATACACCAAAAAAATTTCGAGACATAAAAATTTTAAACTACGCTTTTGTAATTTCTTTCAAAGACATTTTATCCCACTACTGGTGGGACAAATTCTCTTCCATTTGATGTAATAAATTTTATAGACTGTAGTACAGTGACAGTATCTTTCCAGAAACCATAGTGCACCGAAGCAGTTGTTATATTCTTTTATTAACATAGAAATTGCTTTTACATTAGTTGCGTGTTGATCGCATATTGTGGCCATACCTCATAGCCCAGTGCCACTTAAGCTACTCAAAGTGTTTCTAATATTGCGGACCAGGTGTACAGCAGTCATACCTATTTCAGAGAAAAAGAAAGCAATTAGTTGTTTCCACTTATACCTAACTCCACGTGCCATGAACACTGTTTTCATCACTTTGAAAGCTTCTATTACATCTTTTCTTTTGTTATAATAAAGAAATGACCAATGACTATCGCATTAAATAGAAGGGTACAACACCGATCCATTGGATTCATTTTTTATGTTGATTTTAACGACTTTAAAATGTCTGTTATTACAATATGAAAAAGGATGTTTACTTTTCATGTGTATTTGCAAATGTGTCTTGGTATTTGTCTTGAGCTCACACTCCGTGCAATTATCATATTCTTCAAGATGTTTAGTTTTCATGTGTATTTGCAAATGTGCTTTGGTGTATATCCTGAACTCACACTCCAATTGTAATCGTATTATTTAGCATGTTTCGTTTTTAGGTGTGTTTCTAAGAGTTGTTTATAATTTGTCTTGTATTCACACTCCATGCAACTATAATCATATTGTTTGAGATGAGATGTTTGCAAAGTTTTCACTCCAATTGTACATTAGCATGCAAATGTAACTTTGGTGTATATCCATTTGCAAATGTGCTCACACTCCAATTGTAATCGTATTATTTAGCATGTTTCGTTTTTAGGTGTGTTTCTAAGAGTTGTTTATAATTTGTCTTGTGTGTTGCAACTATAATCATATTGTTTGAGATGTTGTTTTATGTACATTTTGTCTTTGGTGTATATTGAACTCACACTCCAATTGTAATCGTATTATTTAGCATGTTTCGTTTTTAGGTGTGTTTCTAAGAGTTGTTTATAATTTGTCTTGTATTCACACTCCATGCAACTATAATCATATTGTTTGAGATGTTTAGTTTTCATGTACATTTGCAAATGTGCTTTGGTGTATATCCTGAACTCACACTCCAATTGTAATCGTATTATTTAGCATGTTTCGTTTTTAGGTGTGTTTCTAAGAGTTGTTTATAATTTGTCTTGTATTCGCACTCCATGCAACTATAATCATATTGTTTGAGATGTTTAGTTTTCATGTACATTTGCAAATGTGCTTTGGTGTATATCCTGAACTCACACTCCAATTGTAATCGTATTATTTAGCATGTTTCGTTTTTAGGTGTGTTTCTAAGAGTTGTTTATAATTTGTCTTGTATTCGCACTCCATGCAACTATAATCATATTGTTTAAGATGTTTAGTTTTCATGTGTATTTGCAAATGTGCCTTGGTGTTTGTCTTGAACTTACACTCCATGCAATTATAATCATATTGTTTGAGATGTTTAGTTTTTACGTGCTTCTCTAACGTTGACTTATAGTTTGTTTTGAACTCACATTCCATGCAATTTAGGTCGTTCTTTTTGAGATGTTTAGTTTTCATGTGTATTTGTAAACGCGTTTTGGTGTTTGTCTTAAATTCACACTCACACTCCGTGCAATTATAATCGTATTCTTTAAGATGTATCGCTTTCAAGTGCGTCTCTAAGCGTTGTTTATAATTTGTCTTGTAGTCACACTTCATGCAATTATAATCGTATTCTTCAAGATGTTTAGTTTTCATGTGTATTTGCAAGTGTGTCTTGGTATTTGTCTTAAAAACACACTCCATGCAATTGTAATCGTATTCTTTAAGATGTTTACTTTTTATGTGTATTTGCAAATGTGCCTTGATGTTTGTCCTGAACTCACACTCCGTGCAATGAAGATCCTTTTTTTGGAGATGTTTGGTTTTCTTGTGTATTTGTAAACGTGCTTTGGTGTTTGTCTTAAACTCACACTCCGTGCAATTATAATCGTATTCTTTAAGATGTATCGCTTTTAGGTGTGTTTCTAGGCGTTGTTTATAATTTGTCTTGTATTCACATTCAGTGCAATTATAATCATATTCTTCAAGATGTTTTGTTTTCATGTGTATTTGCAAATGTGCCTTGGTATTTGTCTTGAACACACACTCCATGCAACTATAATTATATTTTTTAAGATGTTTACTTTTTACGGGTATTCGCAAATTCGTCTTGGTGTTTGTCTTGTACTCACACTCCATGCAATTATAACAGTATTCTTTAAGATGTTTCGTTTTCATAGTATGAATATTTTCCACGTGCAGCTTGAGAGACTCGTGTTTCTTGAATCTTTCATGGCAAATTCCGCACTTGAACATTTTCATTTTGTATCGCCTGTTGGTGTGGCTCTTGGGATGCGCTACGTACTTGTAATGCGTAAGGTTGAACTTTTTGCGTCTGTTCGTTACAGCTGAGTGGTTTGTTTCTTCCAAGGTATGATAATCCAGTGCAGGAGGAACACAGCGTCTGAAAATAAATGAATCCGCTATGAATAAGTTTTCAAATAAAATAAGTTAAAATGTCATTAATTTCTGTCTTTCGCATAATTTTGTTAATTATTTGTCAATTCATATTGGATGTTCGACAAATATATGGTTGGATGTAGTATAAATGCTTATCAAGCAAATATCAATCACCTGTTTCTGGGATTAAAATTGTCATGGTCCATTTTTCCTGTCATATAATTATGTTCATTTTATTTTGGTGTGCTCGGCATGTTGCATGACTCTCGTGTATTTGTTTATGTATTTTTAATAATAATATTAATAATGTTTAATGCCCAACAGTTACACAGACCATTTACAGGACATAATGCACTTAAAAATAAAATGAAAATTAAAAACAAAAATATGTGCAGTTAATGTAATACGAAAAATGAGAATCCAATTAACAGAAAATATACACACTCATAATAATGTAATCCAAATCATTTAAAAAACTGAACGAACAATAATAGATGCAGATTAACGAAAGGGATCCTCGTATAATACATTGGAATTGCTGGACATATGTACCAGTCGAGCCTTGTAACGACTGTTTTTTTTAGAGGTATAGAACTTTGAAATGGAATAAAACAAATATGATTTTTTTAAATTGACATGAAATTTACTTTATTCGAAAGATAATCTTCTGGCATTATAATTTAAATATGGACGGACGTAGTCTAATCTGGAGGGCCAATTTTCGATGACTTTTTCTAACATTTGTGGCCGTATATCGGCAATAACGCGGCGAATGTTGTCCTCCAAGTGGTCAATCGTTTCGGGCTTATCGGCGTAGACTAGCGACTTCACATATCCCCACAGGAAATAGTCAAGCGTCGTTAAATCGCACGATCTTGGAGGCCAATTCACGGGTTCGAAACGTGAAACTATGCGGTTACCAAACGTTTCCTTCAATAAATCAATTGTGGCACGAGCTGTGTGACATGTTGCGCCGTCTTGTTGAAACCACAACTCCTGCACATCATGATTGTTTAATTGAAGAACGAAAAAGTCAGTAATCATGGCTCTATAGCGGTCACCATTGACTGTAACGTTCTGACCAGCTTCGTTTTTAAAGAAGTACGGACCAATTATTCCACCAGCCCATAAAGCACACCAAACAGTCAGTTTTTCTGGATATAACGGTGTCTCAACATACACTTGAGGATTATCATCACTCCAAATACGGCAGTTTTGTTTATTGACGTATCTATTCAACCAAAAGTGAGCTTCATCGCTAAACAAAATTCGATTATGAAAATCGGGATCAACGGCAATCTTGTTTTGGGCCTATTCACCGAATCTACGCCTTGCTAGGTGATTGTGTAGCTTCAATTCTTGCACGAGTTGGATTTTGTAAGCACGCAAACCTAGATCTTTCCGCAAAATCTTCCATAAAGTGGATGGACACATATCCAATTCCTGTGCACGATGGCGGATAGACTGATTCGGGTCTTCCTCTACGCTACGCTCTACAGCAGCAATGACTTCTTCTGTACGACGTCTCTCTGGATGCGTGTTATCATTTAGAGTATACGTGGTGCGAAAACGTTCCATAGTTAATCGAATTAATTGCTCTGATGGACGATTATGTTGACCGTAATATTGACGTAGTGCGCGATACGTATTTCGAACAGAACCATGATTATCAAAATAAATTTGCACAATTTGCAAGCGTTGTTCAGGCGTCAGTCTATTCGTGTTGAAATGACAAACCAAACTAAATATAAATCACTTAACAGCTGACAAAATGGCCGCCAGTTAAAAAAGTGTTGCCAACTTAAAGTTCTATACCTCTAAAAAAAACACCCGTTAGAAAACATTGGTTGTTGCCCTAGCTATTGAGAAGATTGCCGATGATCTAGTGTCAAAACTAGGCACGAGGAAATCAACCTAGGACAACAGCACAGAAGAATCAATTAAATTATTTATTAATTTATAAAGAAAACCGCCACTAGCTTTCTCCCTGCGTATACCAAGAGAATCAAAATTGTGCCTAGCAAGCAGACCCTCAAACGTCGAACCAAAGGCAGAATAATGTCCATCGATCCTGTAGGACAATTATTTAAGGAACCGTTTTTGAACACGCTCCAGGAGTAACTGCTGGTAATGGTAAGCGGGTATCACACCACTGAACCATATTCCAATCTGGACCGGACAAGCGAACCGTAGAGAATCTTCAAAGTGTGCAAGCTACTAACACCCCTGCAAGAACGAATAAGGAATCCAAGACCTCTGGAAGACGATGAAGTTATGCTACTTATATGCTTAGAAAAGCTAAGATGCCAGTCGAACAAAACTCCAAGATCCTTGAAGTTGTGTACTCCAGGCATAATGGATTGCCGAACATTGTAGTTATAGTAAAGCGGAGTATCACTTCTACTAAAAGAGAGAACAGCACATTTGTCGATGTTGAGCTTTATCTGATTGTAGGTATACCAATCGTCAATAATGCACAGATTTGATTGAAGATTAGTACTGTCGTCAAGTGAATTAATACTGCTGAAAATTTTTAGATCGTCGACGTAAGCTAACACTCTGCAGTCAAGACGTTCCAAGAGATCATTAACGAAGATATTAAACAAAGGGGGTCCCAAATGGGATCCCTGTGGGACTCCAGAGGAAATATCGAAGAGCTTAGACGAATACCCATTATAATGCACATAAGCAGAACGATTTTGCAGATAGGAAAAAATTAATTGTAATATTGGGAGCAAAGCTAAAAGATGTCAAATTAGAAATCAAAATGCCATGATTAATGCTATCGAAAGCTTTGCTGAAGTCCGTATATATGACGTCCACTTGCTGACGTTTATCAAGTAGTTCCTCGATAAATTGCGTAATCTCGACCAGGTTGGTAACGGTAGATCTGCCTGGAATAAATCCATGTTGCCTAATGGATAAGAAGGATTTAACACAGCTAAATAACTTGTCATAGAGAATAAGTTCAAATATTTTAGTAAAATTTGACAAGATACTGACAGGTCTATAGTGGTTTTACATTTATTTTTGCAACAAACTTTGGATTTGTTTTGTGTTGAGTTTTCTAATTCTTTTTGATTACATTATTTCCATTTATTTCAGTGTCACATAATACATATATATACACTGCAGGCCATAAGTTTGGAATCACTTGCATAAGTTAGGAATCACTTCTGAATATAATGAAAATATTGTAGTGGCTTTAACAAACATTGTAAAAATAAAACAATATTAATATACCAAAACGTTTTATTATAAAATAAGCAGGAAAAAAAGCAAATTTTATTTATTTACATCCACTTATTTTTATTATCAACTAAACGGACTTTTCATCGAAATACCCTCCTTTTGCTTTAATGACGGCAGCACACAATCGTGGTAAACGAGACACTAATTTTGTAAGGGTTTCATTGGGTATATTTGCCCAAGAATCTTGTATAACTTGCCACATGTGAGTCTGGGACGTCGGACACTTTTCACGCACTTTTCTATCCAATTCTTCCCACAACAGCTCTATTGGATTGAGGTCTGGCGATTGTGCCGGCCAAACCATGTTTTGTAAAACACCGTCAGCTTCCTGTTGTTGGAGATATCCTCTACATAAATGAGAAGAATGTTTTGGGTCGTTGTCTTGCATGAATATAAAGTTTTCTCCAAGTAATCTCAGACCGGAGGGCACAGCGTTGTGTTCGAGAATCTGTCTGTAACCCTCCTTTTTCAAAACTCCGTCGATTTTCACCAGATCTCCTACACCAGCCGAAGAAAAACATCCCCAAACCATTACAGAACCGCCACCATGTTTTACCGTGGGCACCACACATTGCGGTAACATTTTTTCCGTAGCAACAAATATCCGACGTCTGGAACCGAAGACCTCGTACTTTGATTCGTCGGTCCATAGTACTTTTTCCCACTGTTCTATTGTCCAATCTTTGTGTAACTTAGCCCATTGTAGCCTTTTTATTTTATTTTGCGGACGTAGAAGCGGTTTGCGAACTGCTACACGTCCCATCAGTCCAGCCGCTCTGAGCCGCCTTTTTACTGTGGTTAAAGAGATCCGAGTTTCACGCTCCCTGTTAAACTCACCGCGGATTTGCGAGGCCGTTAATCTTCTATCTCTTTTCGACGTCAATATAATTGTCTGATCTTCTGCAGGAGTTGTAATTTTTGGTCTTCCTGATCGTTTTCTATCCGTATACCCTCCAGTAGACTGGTATCTTTTAATTGTATTTTGTACACCTTTGTACGATATCTTCATTCGCGATATCCCGTACAGAATCTCCCCGATTATGATGACTAATAGTTTCTACACGTTTTTCTAGCGATATCTGCTTTCTCTTCGCCATAATCAAACGATGTTTACTGATTCTACACACTTTTATGTGTCTACACACTTTAAATGATACGAAGCAACTAAAATATTCTCATTACTTCAAAATGTATAAATACTTATAAATATAAAAACTAAATGTAATTACAAAAGGTTTATGCAGAAGGGTCTGCAATAAAATTTGTCCATTCCAGGTAATCGTTCATTATGCAGAAATATTACCTGCTCGAATAAATAATACCGCACGCAGAGTTTCCTTAATCTCTGGTTATTTTCCAACTATTAATGCATTTAAAACTACATCTTTTATGTAAAGCTTTATAATGTACTTAAGAATAATCCTTTGTACTTATATCAAAGTAATACGAACGTAACATAGATAAATTTTAATTTTTATGAATTTACTGGAACTGATTCCAAACTTATGGCCTGCAGTGTATATATATATATATATATATATATATATATATATATATATATATATATATATATATATATATATAATGACACTGACGAAAATGGCCACCGAATATTGTTTCCTACTTGTGAAACATCACTTTCTCCAGAAAATGCTTTATCGCAATCAGTTGCCCATTGGAACAACGTTTCTTCGACATTTGATTACCAAACTCTACACTTTGTGCCCACCTTTTCAATGCAGTTATTGCTTTTGCACTGCAACTTCGCTCAATGCAACTTGCGATTTAATTGAATGACAAAGTATGCTGCACTGGTATTTCTACATTGTGTAATAATGAGTGTGCCAACATTTATCAACGTGTAAATTCGTTTACAGCAAATTATCTGATAACACGCCAGCAATAACAAACTGAGACGTGTTAATACAAAAAAACTTGCCTGTGGGCATCGCAGGCCCCGTTCATGTAAATGCAGGATAGGGATGACAAAAATTATTTTCTAATTTAGAAAAATAAATTCAAATTATTTGACCCGAACAAAAGTTAAATGAATTAAACAGGTATTCATTCAACTTTTTCTCGAGTTAAATATGGCGAAACTATGCCAAAATGCTGGATTAATTTACAAATATTTAATACAAATTATAAACAATCCAATATTAATCCTCTCCTAATTTAAACGTTAAGGAAAGTCGATGACATGGCAAAAAAGGCTCTTGTGGATATCAACGCCGATTCCAAATTTAAATGATAAAAGTTGCAGTAGTTTCCAAGAATGACAAAACTCGATATGCATTATTGATGTTTAAACCGATGCCATTCAAACTTAAAAAACACCATCACTCAATGAATTTCAGACATAAATGTTAAATATGTTTGTTTATTGAATCTGTTTGAAAGCAGAAAAACAAATCTTACTTTGCATATCCTCTATGACAGTAAATCTCATGGCACTCTCACTTTCTCCTCCAAGTAAATTTTGCAAAACGGGCATTGCACGAGCTCTGAAATTAAAACCGACACCTTTCAATCCATTTAAACGCAAAACGCTATCACTCCCAATGGATTTCTAATGTAATTAAAGTTCAATCTAGATATGAATAGTACATTTTTGAATCTATTTAAAAATAGAAAAACTAATCTTACTCTGTATTTCCTCCACGGCAGTAAATCTCGTGGCACTCTAGATATTCTTTCTTCTCCAGGTAAATTTTGCAAAACGGGCATTGCGCAAGCTCTAAAATTGCACAAAAACATTATTATTAAAGTCAGTCACTACAATGAAAACTTATGTTGAAAGAAAATATAAGAGAGTACAAATACGAGAATAACAAATATATAAGTTTTTAAAATAGTTTGGGTACATACGAGGATAGTTTGACAAGTAGTGAGAATGACACACAGTAAAACAAATGCACTGTAATTTAGGTTGCCTATTTATATGTTTACATTTCGATATTTAGATAAATCGGTTGATTAGTTTATTTTTGACAGCTGATTGAAAAAGAAGCAACACGTCGTTTAGTTAAAATGGAAAAAGCAGAGTATCGTGCGGTGATTAAATACTTCGTAATTAAGGGTATGAAAGCTACCGAAATAAAAGATGAGTTACGGGAAACATTAGGCGAATCTGCTCCATCTTCCGCCACAATAAGTAGATGGGTAAATGAATTTAAACGTGGTAGAACAAGCTGTGTTGATGAAGCGGGCTCTGGAGCACCCAAAATCGTGACTTCTAAGGGAATGATTATAAAAATCCATAATATTATTACGCATGATCGACGACAGAAAGTGAGAGAGATAGCAGTCATGGTAAACATTTCAACAGAACGCGTACACCACATTTTAAGAAAAGAATTGGGCCTTTCCAAGCTTTCGGCAAGATGGGTCCGCGATTGCTTACGACTGATCAAAAGTTCACTCGTGTGCGCATTTCCAATGAGTGTTTGGACCTCTATAAGCGGAATCCGATTGATTTTTGTAGGCGATTTGTTACTTGCGATGAAACTTGGATATACTACAGTACACCCGAAACTTAACAACAGTCGAAACAATAGTTAGAACGTGGTTC
This sequence comes from Dermolepida albohirtum, assembly GCA_031893035.1. Lineage (NCBI taxonomy): Eukaryota > Metazoa > Arthropoda > Insecta > Coleoptera > Scarabaeidae > Dermolepida > Dermolepida albohirtum. Next base: position 88,834 of record JAVIWB010006414.1, read on the forward strand.
TGCACCTCCAAAGAAAGCGAAAACCACTTTATCGGCAAACAAAGTGATGGCATCAATTTTTTGGGATTCAAAGGGCATTTTGCTCATTGATTACCTTCAGAAAGGTGCCACAATAAACGGCCAATATTATGCAGAACTTCTACAAAAATTAAATGTTGAGATTCGTGCTAAACGGCCAGGAATGGCAAAGAAAAAGATTCTGTTTCACCAAAACAACGCTCCCTCGCATACCAGCACAGTTGCGATGTCCAAAATCCACGAGTTGCATTTCCAATTAGTACCGCATGCGCCTTATTCGCCGGATCTAGCCCCTTCCGACTTCCACCTTTTTCCAAAATTGAAAACGGCACTAGGTGAAAAGAAATTTTCGTCTAACGACTAGCTTATCATCTTCGTAAATGAGTATTTTGCAAGCCTTCCGGAATCGCATTTTAGAGATGGCATAAGGGCATTGGAGCACCGTTGGAATAAATGTTTTGCTCTTTTAGGAGAATATATTGAAAAATAAAAATTATTTTGTATTTAAAAAATTCGTTTTTCTTTTCCATTCTCACTACTTGTCAAACTACCCTCGTAGTTTAACAGTATTTGAAGAAAAATATAGATGTGAATGAAAGAAATGATGAAAATATATGGAAGAGAAGAAAAAAAAACCAAGGTACCAGCTAAGATTAAGTTCTATACGCTTCTGTCTGTAATGTTACAGATACAGACGAAAGTATCAGAATACAAAACACACTTTAAAAGTAAGTTCAAAATAATAAATGCAATTTCTTACGTCAAATTAAAAATATCTAATTATAAAACGAGAAAATTTCTTGGTTTCATACCTTCGAAGTTTCTATTGGTTCCACTAGGACAAATAGTTTTGTGTTCAACCAAATATACTTTCAAACTAAATCCAAGGCAACAATAGGTGCAGGCGAATACATCTTTGGCTTCCGTTTCCGTGTGAGGTATAAAATACATTTCTATACTATTATTCAAGCTTTCTTCGTATTCTTGACCAAAATAAACCAATAATTCTTCACCTTCTTGGATTTCGCAAATGCTGCGATAATATAAATTATCTTCGTATTGAAATGCTTCTAGATTTTGATCAGAAATACTCCTGGCGCCATTGACATACTGCATCCAATTTAAAAATTCTGATTTATCATTACTAAGTACTAGCTTTCCACCTTTAAGTCTCCAAGAGGATTCCGCGGTACTAAATCCAGTGAAAGGCCCAAACCTTATACCTTTAGGTATAGTTTTTAAAGCAAATATACCAACGTGTCTAAACAAATCTTTAATTTCTAGAAGATTTGCTGGTATCTCTTCTTTTTCTCTGTTATTAAGACTATTTCCATTTAAAACACATATGAGCATTCCACATTTGGTACAATATTCTTCATAATATTTATTGCAATTGTTACAAACTGTAAAAAAAGAATATTCATTTAGAAGATGTTTAAAATTACTACTGTAAACTATCAATAATTACTGTCAAGTGATTATTACATTAAATGACAAAGTAACCACCAAATGTACTCAATTAAGTATTATAAGTATAACCCACCAGTGGCACGTAATGCTATATATATATATATTTTAGTAACATATAGGTATAATAACATACACAAATAATTTGGTAGAATAAAGCATAATATTGTCATGAGATCTATCGGAGGCAATATACACGTATGCAAGAACGAAAGATTCTTAGTAGATACGCCACGATTCGAGAACATTTGCGCGTGCATATAAGGGGCCGAAATTGTCATTAGTGTTACAGACGTTTATACGTGAAAAACGATATCAGTCAGTTGTATCTATCTAGTTAATGGTTAAATAAATTGTTAGAAAATTGTTTGTTATTTTTACTATTACCGAAGAATGAACACAGCAAAAACGTTACAATATATATAAAAATATTAAGAACTTCACAGTATTTTTTGAAGATATGAAAAAAAGAATTAATTTATGTTAGCAACAAAATGGTGGATCTTTATGACATCAATATTTAGAACAAAATATAATTTTTACGAAATATCCCTTTTATATTATGAAACTTTTGCATTTGGAATGAATGATAGTGGTGAATATTAATGTTTTGGTATTAAATAATGAAAACTCCACATAGGAAGTGATTAAATACCTTCAACTTATTTGAAAATTCTATATTTTTTAAGTTAATCTGCATTATCATGTATTATATACTACATATACTTACAAAAATATATACCCAGTTAAAAAGAAAGTTTAATTTGAGATGTACATTTATTCCAATAAACAGTAATTAATTTATCTTAAAAAAGGTACACTTTTCCATGAACGTTGTCAAAATCCATTTAAATATTTTCACTGTACAGAAACTAACGTGTAATGATGAGGCATACAAATACTTACATAACTGTTTATTACTGAATTTAACTTTTGCATCACCAACATCATATTCTACTTTAATGTTGTCATTTATTATAGTGCTGTACAGATTTAGATTTGGTGATAATTTCTGTTTTACATCGATATCCCTTATAGTATTATCATTTATTATGCTAGATGATGATAATTCCAATTTAATATCAGTGGATATTAGATTCCCTTTTGTTGAATCATTTCTTGCACATTCATTTAATTGCATAGAATTTATATTAATGGTAGTTTCACTGACTAACACCTTATTATCTTGATAAACGTCACCATCAAATTCCTCCTTTATATCAGACAAAGCCTCTGAAAACACTGTGTTATCCATACCAAGCATTCTTCTTATTTTTCTTGATCTTCAGCTAAAAGTATTCCAGCTAATCACCCAACTTACGGATGATTTTAATTATATTAAACTTGCACTTGCTTTGAAGTCTGCTGTATATTTATGCTTACCTTCAACTGTAAAATAGAGGAAATACAAAAATTTGGGAAATTTCAACACAAAGTAGAATGAATATTATTCCTTCTTTGTTCAAATTGAATAAAGCCACACTAAACTTATCTTGCACTGTAAAATAGAAGAAATACAAAGATTGGGAAAATTACAACAAGCGATTAAATAAAACAAAGATTGGCTTCTATATTATCACAAAAGGAAATTGCTATGGTAGTAAATATTTTATTGCATTATTTTCATTGACCCTTCTTATTAATACGTACACTTTACGTACTTTTGGGGGTGAATTAGGATTATTTAAAATATCCTATGCTATAAAGGAGATGTAAAATCATCAAATATAACCTGGCAGAGAACAAGTTCGATGGAACGAAAGCTACTAAATTCTCTTACGATGCTGCTTAAGAAGTTACTGGCATCTTCCTCATAATCCAATGCTGCACTTAACTTTTTAGTGGTATATAAGCGTTTTATATAATATTTTCAAAAACAACAATACTATTCTAATCAAATTATCTATGATCACCACCTCTAAATACTATAACTTTAATTATAGTCTTCGTTCCTATCAATAGATGGCACCACGCAATGTATGTTTTGGAAACTAGTTATGTTTCTTACCCACTAAGTCATTATTAGGGTTCTCTAGCGTTGTATTTGAATTTACATCTTTGATGTCTTGTTTTGTCAGTTTCCCCCTTTTCAGTTTTTAATTCCCGCCTGTTATTTTGGTTGTGTATTACTGTTGCTTCGTGTGTATTGTATTTGTATTTTGTTATACAAACATAATGCCAATCAAATTAATCAACTGTTGTGTTGAGGATCGTCATGTCAGTGGTGAATATATATTAAAATGATTTGTGTTCATCGAATTTATATAAAGATGGCATCTAAATTGTAATTAATTATAGTATAAACTACTTTACCAATTTCCTAACCCGAAGACAGATCTAGAGCTTTTTAACACCTGCCTAGGGATGATAAATATTGATGCATTATGTTTATTGGGTGTCGAGACTGTATACAATAACAAATGTGTCTATTCCAAATATTTTGATGTAAAATATAAATTACTAGGAAATCCAAGATTTCACCCCAATGCCATGCTTGATGTAACAGGTAAGATTATGTTGTACTTCTCCTCTTAATAGAATCTATTCCTTCAACAAGAGCTACAGCTCCTTATTAACTTGTTAACTGTCTTGTTACTTAAAGGAATAGTCGTTGTATTGCGTTGTGTATCTTTAAGGGAGTTCTTTGGCAACTTAGTGGATTAATGGAGCTACGCCCTACTAAGGGTCTTTACGTGTGCCATTATTTGCTCTTAGCGCCTCTTTAAGAACATCTATCTCAGACTATTTAGCTTGCGGACCACGACTAGCTGGTCACTGTTCTGTTGCTGCATGGATAAACACAAGCGTCAGGAGTTCGCGTGTTGCAGCATTCTCGTTTATACGACAAGTATGTAGCAACATTTAACCTAAACGATGGAGAATTTAGAACAGTTGTTCGTTCATTTGTCCATCAATCGGCACGGACGCTTGAGCAAACACACGTTGACAAGATGACACACAATGGAATAATTTAAGTTTATCACAATGACACCTAGCTTATGCACAGACAAAAAAGACATCAGATCATCAGTTTTTAGTTTACATTTTAAATTTATTTAATTTTTTTAAGTGCATTATTTGAAAACTGAATATTTTTACTTTACTATTTTAGTTAAATTCTCAATATTTTTCTTTTACTGTAGAATGTTTATCTTTAAATAAATGCAACATAAAGACATGTTTTTATTATGATAAAGGAAATCAAACTTCATTAAATATATAATAAAAAGTATTTATTTTTCCAATTAAAAATGTATAAGCAATTAATCTCTTAGTCTAACAACTATATTATGATATTAATTTCTTGGTGGATTACTTCGATCGCGAAGTTGCCTCTGTAGTACTTTGTTTTCTCGGGGTACAGGGTACCGTAAAACAATTATTTTGTAAATATTAAGGTATTTACATGCGTCTATGACTTTCATTATTTTTAACAAACATCAAATGGATTAAACCATCAAAAGTTGTTTACTTTTTTTTAAATAAAAAGCAACCAAGAGGGTTGGAACTGTCATCACGCCACTTCTTGAGAAACCTTTAAGGATAACTTACCAACGACTTGATTTAACCATAGTGGTTAAAAATGAAGTATCGGAACTTTCTGCAGAATATCAATTCCCTACTAGTTTTAAATGTACCATTAAGATTAACATTCATCTCGAGACTGAATACTACTTCAACTTAGAGGGTCATTAAAATTTTAACGAAGAATTAAATTTAACGTTTCTTTTCCAAAATAGGCACTAATGTCTTTTGAAATTAATGTATTCTTTTCTTGTTTAATATGTTGGTCGTTTTATTCTAACTATAAATTTTATTCTTTTGTACTTGGGTATTTCGACCAGCATGGGATAGTAAAGCCCTCAGTTTTTATTAACACGGTTTCTGTTTTCTATTCGTGTTGCATTGACTTCTGTTCATGTAGTTTGTAAGAAATTACAGTTTTACGTCTTATGTCGTCGTTAATTTTAAAAATATTTGTATAGTTGTAAAATTACAGTACTCGACAGGAAAAAATCCATCTAATAAAAAGATGTAAATAAAAAGTTAATGTATTGCAGGTTAAAAGTAAAAATAAATAATTTGAAAAAAGGGGGGAAAACACTCCCGAAACGTCGTTAATAAAATCTGAACGTTTCTATTATCCCATACTGATAGAAATACCGAATAACAAAGATTAAATTTATAATTTTGAAATTCACTTTTTCAAGTTGATGTGTTATAATTTTGAAAAATATAACTTGTATAACGTTCTTATTCTTGAAGATGTTTTACTTTCATGTGTCTTTTTAAAAGCGTTTATAATTTGTCTTGTATTCATAATGTGGGCATTTGAAACAGTTTTCTGGATGTTTCGTTTTTCCGTGTGTTCTAAAATTACTAATATAGTTCGTTTTATATACACACTCGGGGCAATCATAATCGTATCCTTTAAGATGTTTGGCTTTAACTTATTTTTCTAAATTAAATTGTCCATTTG
>JAVIWB010006416.1:0-96612 GCA_031893035.1 Dermolepida albohirtum
AAATGAAATTTTTTGTTGATATTTACATCCTTAGATTATACAATATAATGGAACAATAGTAAAACAGTATGAAAAATATATTTAATTATAATTTTTACTCTTCTAAAAAATTTTTAATCTGAGAATGCCAAATATGAAAATTATTAGAAATGAAAATTCTATTAATGATAGAGGCGAAATTATTCAATTAAAGGTTATACTTATAAGAAAGCGTTAATTATTTTCTAACGCAGGTATAAATGACAATAGTTCGTTGGTTAGAGGTGAAATATCGTTATTTAGAGGGTTATTTTTATGTTTCGTATTTACGGCTTCCAACATGTCTAAATTTCTACTATTATAGCCTTATTGCGCGAACTTTAATTTCGTTTTTTATAGCCCAGTGAGATACCCAAGTAGTATATATTACGCCGGTTCTGAACCGCCAATTTGTGAACCACCATATTTAACTTTATTCTCTTCTTTTTGAGGTCAAAACTACTTATAGTGCTTAACAATTTAGCAGTCCATAAACGGTACAAAAATTTGCGGTAAAACCTCATTAATTCCCTTGAAAATGCATAAAAATAGCTACATTTTAAAACATTTATTCCAAATTTTATTCATAAATTTACAGTCACAATTTTGCTCGTTCACAAGTTAAAATTGCATAAAAAAACTGAATTTATTTCATCGCCACCAAATTGTGAACGAATATAAACACCCGTATTCTCTGTTAATTTGGCACAATTATTTTATAAAAAGTTATTACTATATCTCATCGTGCACATCTAAAAAGTTATATAAAAAATTGACATTATTTAATCGCCACCAAATTGTGAACGAGTATAAATAGCTATAATTTACACATTTACTTAAATTTTATACTCATATTTATATTTTATTGTCATATACTTAATGTATTACAATCAGGAAAACATCTTAAAGTGCACGTAAACATGACCATAACGTAACGTAATTGTGAACATTGAATGTAACGTAAACGTAATAATTATAGTAACATGTCTAACGTTAAAACAATAATGTCAAGTATCTTTTTCGAATGAAATTTAAACACGAGACAAATAACTTTTTATAAACTTTATTCAAAAAAATGCATTACAATATTATATTACATATACATCATTATCAGATTAGACTGAGGCTCCAGAGTCACTAGACTCATCCCTGTAATAAATAATACATTTTACATGAAGCATCATGACATACTACTACATGTAGATATTTGTAAATAATTATTAAACACTTTAAAACATTCAAAACATATTACCTGAAGATTTGTTGTAATAATGTAATTGCTCTACCCCTTAAATTGGTATCTGGAAATATTATCATTAAATTTCACTTAGTGCGGTGATTTATAATAATTTTATTATCATTGACCGTATTATAACCACCAATAACGGTGCCTTCATTCAATCTAATTATTGGTTTTTCATCATCTTCAGTTGGAATTAAATCTATCTCATTAGTATGGTGTGCAGATTTCCAAAATATTGCCATAACAGCAATATTATTATATCTAATTTCAACACGAATTTGATCTGTTGCATTCATTTTACTCTTTGTTCTATTCAATTGGAACTGTTTATAATCTTCTAAAAGCTTGTCCATTGTAAGTGAATTATACAAAAAGTCCGTCCACTCTATAAAAAAATTTGTTTTTCATAATGAAAAAAATATCACGTTTAACATACGGTTTTGAAAGAGAAACGACCATACACTTTTAAAATTTAAATTTCTTCTTTATTTAAACCAGTTTGAACTAAAATACAAAATAAATAATACATATAGACAATCAATAACATTACCATAACCTCCATAACCTCCATAACCTCCTCAAAAACTCGACTGATCCCTGATCCAAATAAACACATTTTCAGCATTTTTCTTCTTGAATTATAAAATAAGGTTACTGTCTCCATCTATACTATTGAATATTCAATCTTTTTATGAATTTTGTCAAGCTCAACTCGTTGAGAAAAAATTTAAATTATCGCTATAAGATGGCGCGTTCATAAATACACTACTCTGTACTCGGTACATTCTTAATAGCTCTAGTTAGTAATATTTTTTTATCCTTTAAATATTACCTTTTATTTTATTTAAATAAATGACTATTACAATTAAAAAAGGCTCGTCAATAATTCTACAAGACAAATCAAAAATAGTTGAAGGAGGTGAAATAAATGGTGGTTTTATAAACTTTTTAATACCTATACTAGCAGCAGCAGGTGGTCCTGTTTTAGCTAATATTTTAAATAAAATTGTTGATGTGATAGATGATAAAATAAAGGGCAAGACATTAACGTTAGAAATTCCTGGTCAGCCCTCAATTCCTTTAAAGAAAACATTGTCTCAAAAAGATAAAGACACAATAGAAAGAAATATAAGAACTCGTATGAATATAACTAACAAAGAAGATTCAGATTGTGAAGATGATATACCATTACTGTGTTTTGATAAAAGTAAAAAAGTTGATAATACTAATCCAACAGAAGAAATTAAAAAATTATTAAATATACAAGATCCTCGATTATTTGAAACAAAATCATAAATGTTTTATCTCTGGCGTTAAGTAACATACATAAAAAATGTATATAACTTCATTTCGCAAAATATCGAAGAATTGTGGAAGATCAGGAGCGAACTTTCACACTGCCTTTTGCGTACTGTTTTCTACAGAATATTTAATTTTATTAACTTAATTTTTAAGTAAATGCTTCGACGACATACGTTTTGATTTTTTTAAATTAATGATAGATTAGAATGCTTGATGAAGACGACGAAGTCAATCGTCGTCTTCATCAAGCACTAAATATTTATATTAGTTGTAGTCAAAATTATTCTAGTAACTTAAAAGCCTACGGTAATGTGATGATTTGGTGCAAACCTGTTTGTTTTGTTTATGTTTTATTTCGTTATAGAATATCATATATATATATATATATATATATATATATATATATATATATACATATATATATATATATACAGCACGACCATCATATCCTTGGACAAAAATCTACTGCGCATCGTAGGCGTGCCGGGTGGTACACTCTGAGTCATCGGTAAGCTGTTTGTGTCCTCAGTGTGCTTATGATCGTTGCGTGGTTAAGTTGTTAAGTTACGGTTAGTCAAAGTGAGTAATTGAGGTCTTGCATTATAATTGGTTATTATTTGTTTTATTTATTATAATTAATAATGTCCAACTTAGGAGGTGGAAAAGGACTGCATTCACAAACCCGTGAAGTCGTGTTTAATGTTTTTAAGTTTTTAAAGACAATTTCAGATAACGAAACAGACATAAGAAATTGTACAAAAAGCGAATTAAAGGAATACGTAGCAAGAGCAACTGGTGTTTCAAGAGCTTCTGTCTATAATATTTTAAAAGAGGGGAACGAATATCAAGCAGAACCAGAACGAAATGAGAAAGAGAACACAGAACAACTACCAGTTTTCAAATCGCCAAAAAAGAAAAGATCGAGGAAATGTTTAGTAATGGATTCAATAGACGACATTGACCTATACCAAATAAAACATATTATTTATAATTTCCACAAGACAAATAATCAGCGGATTACTATTAAAAATTTACTACAAAAACTTAAAGAAGATATAAATTTTCCGGGCGGCCGAGAATCCTTAAGAAAAATTATAAAGAAGCTTGGTTTTAGATTCTGTGCTACACAAAACAATCGCAAGATATTACAAGAAAAACCAGATATCAGAAACATTCGTACAAATTTTTTACGAAAAATAGATGTATATCGACGGCAAAATCGTCCAACTATTTATATGGATGAATCCTATATTCATAGCGGCCATACAAAATCGAAAAGTTGGACAGACAAGTCAAGAAATGGGTTATTTTCGACAATCTCCAAGGGCCAGCGTTTAATTATGTTGCACGCTGGAGGTGAGAACCATGGATTTGTAGAAAACGCTTTGTTACTTTTTAAATCCGGAACAAAATCCGGTGATTACCATCACGAAATGAATTTCGAAAATTACCAAAAATGGCTCGTTGAAAAACTAATACCAAATTTACCAAAAAATTCAGTACTAGTTATTGACAATGCTCCATACCACAATGTTCAGATAAATCCAGCGCCTAATTCTAATGCAAACAAGCAAAAAATGTTACACTGGTTGACCGAAAAAGGTATTGCCTGTACATCTGATATGACGAAAGCCCAGTTATATATGTTAATAAAATATAATAAACAACAACACTTACGATATAAAATAGACGCAATTTTGGAGGCACACGGTCATACAACTTTACGATTGCCTCCGTATCACCCTGAACTAAATCCAATCGAAATGATTTGGGCGACTGTGAAAAATTTTGTGGCATCACAAAATGTCACATTTAAATTAGAGGACGCTAAAAGGCTAGCGGAAGAAAAATTTAAAAGCATTACAGTAAATGACTGGAACAAACTTTGCACTCACGTGAAGAGAGTCGAAGATGAATATAAACAAAATGAAGTTTTTATGGATGTTCTTACGGAGTCACTAATTATAAACGTGGGTGCTGATACATCTGACAGTGATTTTGGTTTCAGCGATGATTCAGAATAACTTAGTAATCATTGCTTTGTGAATGTGTTTTATTATGTAATTTATTATGTAATTATGTAATCATTTTGAAATAAAGCTATTTGCTTCTAATTACTGGGTATTATTAAAAAATTTTGTAATTACATTATCTACCTAATCATATTAAGATTTACTTTCATAGTACATCCTCAATAGAACACTATTAAATAACACTTAGCAGCCTCATTAATTAATAATTTACATTCCATTTGGACCAGTATAACATATATTAATAAATAAAAATTTTCTAAATTCTTATTCTTGGCGTCGCGTAGTACAAAATAAAACCGCGCCTTTCTGTTGGGAATGTACCTAATCACCGAAGCGAGCGACACACTGGCGACTGAGTACGAGTAATACCGAAAGTGTGCGCAGATTTTTCTAAGGATATGATGGTCTTGCTGTATATATATATATATATATATATATATATATATATGTACGTATATATATACAATATACAGACTTGTTCATTCTAGAATTAGATATGCGCTGTCCACAAGTGGAAAGAGTGCAGTTAGGTTAAAGCGCGCGAGAAAGGAGGATAGAATATCTCTCACTGGCAGTTTCGTTTTCTCCCACTTTTGTATTGCAAACAACTTCCCCTACTTTCTCGCGTGAACCTTCTTATTCTAGTAAACAAATATCTGAAGTAGTTGACGTAATACCTCTAACAGTTCGTCGTATTCTACACTAGGATTTTTAAAAGTTTCTTTTAATTTTTTCATTGTTTGAAAATCTTTTTAATTTTTAGAATTTTCTATTTCATTTATTTCAAGAATATTTTATTAGTTTCACGCCAAACGGCAAAACATTTCAAGAAAATAGCCATGTTTGAAAATCTTTTTAATTTTTAGAATTTTCTATTTCATTTATTTCAAGAATATTTTATTAGTTTCACGCCAAACGGCAAAACATTTCAAGAAAATAGCCATGTTTGAAAATCTTTTTAATTTTTAGAATTTTCTATTTCATTTATTTCAAGAATATTTTATTAGTTTCACGCCAAACGGCAAAACATTTCAAGAAAATAGCCATGTTTGAAAATCTTTTTAATTTTTAGAATTTTCTATTTCATTTATTTCAAGAATATTTTATTAGTTTCACGCCAAACGGCAAAACATTTCAAGAAAATAGCCATGTTGCATTTTATTAAAAGATTCAAATAAAATGCATCAAATAATTTATACAATTCAAAAATGTAGGTACGTATTGTCAATGCATAATGATTTACAGCCCCGACCTACACACGTCATGTCGCTGGTGAAGACTGATTTCAGACATTCTCACGCGTAACACGCGAGAAAGTAGGGGAAGTTGTTTGCAATACAAAAGTGGGAGAAAACGAAACTGCCAGTGAGAGATATTCTATCCTCCTTTCTCGCGCGCTTTAACCTAACTGCACTCTTTCCACTTGTGGACAGCGCATATCTAATTCTAGAATGAACAAGTATGTATATATATACAAAGGGTACTAGAAAATTTGCAATACAGCTTTGTTTATTTAAATTTTCAAAGTAATTGCCTCTACACTCAATACACCTCTCCATCCTCCGAAACCAATCTTTAAACCAGTTCTGCCAAGTTTCACTAGGGAGTAAAGCACACTCGTTGTCACAAGCCCGCAGAAGACCCTCATCACTGAAGTTAAAAGGGAGGCCCCTTTTAACTTCATTTTCACATACGGGAACAGTGCAAAGTCCCGGGGAGCAAGATCGGGACTGTAGGGAGGGTGCTCGAAAAGTTTCAATCCCGTCGTTGTCAAATATTCGGTGCAGGCTTTGGTGCGGTGAGCTGGAGCATTATCGTGATGGAGGAACCAGGTGTCCATTCTTGACTTTGGCCGCAGGTTCTTCATAGATCCAATGACTTTAGGCAGGCACTGTTCAGTATACCACTTAGCTGTGACTGTCTTCTGTGTTTCCAAACCGACGCGTTCCACAATTCCACTCGATTTGAAAAATACAGCTATCATTTTCTTCTTTACAGATCGGGATTTTCTGACAACTACTGATGTGTTCTCATCATCAAAGACCCAAACTTTGTTTTGAGCTTTGGTTGGCACATCGTAATAGTACAGCCAAGTCCCGTCACCTGTCACGATGTTGTTCACATACCAAGATTGTCCCTTATTAAACTTTTTTAGCATCTCCCGGCACCAAGTCACACGTCGTGTCATCTGCTCTTTAGTTAGTCGATGCGGCACACAGAGAGAAGAAGGTTTCTTTCCGTGCAAATGATCATGCAGAATAGAACGAATTGCTGGTGCATTTAGGCCTGAAGTACAAACATCACCTAGTGCAAGAGTCATTTCCTCGAAGCACTGGTCTATGTTTAAACCACGCACGAAATTATAACGCAAAACTGCCCTTATCTCATTTTGTGAGGACGATGCCATCGCAACCACTTTACACTCTCACTGCTAATAAATAACTGAGCTCATCGACATGGCGCGGCGACTACTATGCACGCATGAACATGTCTCAACATGCAGCAACAAGCAGCTTCCTACGACTCATTGTTGCGTCATATTGCAAAACTTTCCTAGTGCCCTTTGTATATATTAATAATTAATAATTAGATAGAATTTCGAATTGATTTTTTGAATAACTTGTATATGTTTTTGTGTAAATGTAATGATCTAATCATTTAAATTTAGATTCAGATTTTTTAAATGAATTTTATTTACTGTTCATTCGATCTATTGATAATTATATATAAGTATAAGGAATAAATTAAATCAAACAAAAGAATTACGCGCAATACTATATTTACTCGAATATAAATCACTATTATGTTATGAATCATATACATGCCCGGACTGCCAATGTTTTGTTTATATGTTGTAGAGACCATTCTAGACCATACTAAGATAGATTGAAAGTTAAGATGATACCAAGATGTTGTTTCTTTGATTTTTTGAGAATCTATTTTCCTCAAGATAAAGTATGGCACATTTTTCTGTTAAGAGGTATCAACCGGTTGCACTAATCCAAATAAATGTTGAATCAGCCATTAGGAGAACCATATGGTTTTACAATATCTGTGTAAAAGGGATGATCGTAGAATTTGTGTTATATATGGATAAAGTTATGGAACCCAGCACAGTTTCTGGCGGAATACCAAACAAAACTGTGCGATACTGAAAGCAAGCTGACCCAGCCAGAACACAATAAAATCTGTCATTCACAAAGGCAGGAACCCTGTTCAAAAGTTTGCCACTAATACCAAAGCAAAAATGAATAAATGCGTATTTACGAATAGTAGAAATATTAGATGGCGTATTTTCAGATGATGTGATTGTAACGAAAAGTCGAAATATTCTATAAAACTGGGAAACATGTAATATATACAAAGAAAACAGAACAAGTAAAAATTTATCACTATACTGGAGTGTTAATAAAGGAACAGGGAACTCAGGGGGCGTAAATTTACTAGATGATAGTGAAGACTTTAAAGTTGTATTACATAATTGACAGTAAACTAAAACAATACTAGTCGAAAGTACGTGAGAGATAAAATTCAGAAAAATAGAGAAAGAGAATGAGCAAAAAGCATGAGATAAGAAAAAATACTGCCGAAAACTGGAATACATACGACCTTCGTATAGTTTTTCGAATAAAAAACTTTTCATATCAACAACGTCGAGGTGGACTTAAGTGAATTCTTTCAAGTCTATGCCAAGGAGATTTTTCTAAGAAGATTTTGATCAGCAATAGGCAATGCATTAGTGGTTATTTTTTTAAAATATATTTAAAGTTTACATTTGCTTTATTTAAAAAATACAACAAAACTTGTCATTGAACTTAATACGTACATTCAATGACATACCGATAGTGTATCTACATAAATTAATTGTTAATTATCTTTGCCATATAACCTAAATTCTGGTGAATATTTGCACACGTAGGTGCAGGATGTTATTAAAATTTACTCAACTACAAGAGTACACCTACCCTGAAGACACGTTCAAACAGATATATGTATATACAATTTATATATATATATATATGTATATGTATGTGTATGTGTGTATACAACACTCATAATCTGTACAAATTTATACACATTTCGTAGACTTACACACCGTCCTTACCTCACTCTCTTTCTTCCTCTAGATTCATTTCCAAAGCAAATAGGGGTCTACTAATGTAATAAATTCCAGCGTAAATATTTGAGGGTCTAAGTAACGTCTTACGTTTCCTTATTCTAAAACGATAAAGTCTAGTGTAAATACACAAACGTAATCTCATAACAAAGCCAATTAGTTTAGAAAGGATTAACAGGGTTAAGGTTTTTCTAACGCATTCAATAATCGTGTATCGTATGAACTGGAACTACCTTTCAAATACGTTTGAAATACGAGGGCGGATCAGTAATTAACGAATCTAGACAAGACAACACAATTTTTTGGGCAAAAAAATTATTTTATTTTTCAACGCATTCTCCTCACTCACTTCTAATTCATTTGAGTATTTCCGTTTCTTCAAAAAAGTATCCTTTATCAAATTATAATAAATATTGATTTAATTTCAGTGATTCCACATTCGACCCAAATCTCTTGCCATCAAGCCAAGTTTCTAGATTGGGGAAATGGAACAAGTCTGGGAGACACAAATCTGGCGAATAAGCTGAATACGGAAACAAATAACGCAAGAAGAATAATTAAAACTCTAAACGGAATATTATGGAATAAAGAGATAGAAAAACAGAAGAATATATGACAGCCGATCGGAAAGCACATTGACATTCAGATCAGAAACAATCGACAACAGTCGTGTAAGCCTACGGGCAGCTGTTATAAATAAAATAATCTAAAAAAAAGCTTTTCTAAGTGCAAGAGTATGAAAATTTAGATGATGAAATTCTTATATTTGCTTTTTTAATTTATTAAATTTTTCATTACCTCTCTACCTCAAGCTCGCCGACATTTAAATTTTATTTTTGCTTGTTACTTTTGTTAGTACGTTTACGTTCCTGTTCCAGACAGACAGTATATCAAAAAAAAGCATACTCTTGATTTTCAGGATTTTTTCAACCGCTGTCTGTTTAGCACATCTATTTCGAGGCCACAAATTAATACGTCGCGTTAGTTTTTATTATCCCCTCTACAGTTCAAGCTGTTTCTCTAACATGCAAAAAAATAATAAAAAAATTAATAAAATCCAGCAGCGTGAAATACGTCCATTAAGCACTCCCACGCGTGTCTTTCGGCATTCAGTCGGCCATCTCGAAACCCGTCCCGAATACCAGATGACCGCACAAAAATTTTCAGAACAGTTTTTTTTTCCAGAAGCATACCGAGTACCTAACACGTCGGCGACATCTGCCCCTAATGGGGGCTTGTAATAACAGGTCATGTAGATATTAAATATTAATGCGTTTTAATGTCGACGGCAGGCGCATAATTTCATGTTCGTAGAGACAAAAATTGGTGCTGGAAAAGAAGCGTTCTTGGCGCGAGGACGATGCGTTGCACATTTTATGATGGGCGATATGTCAAAGCATCTCGTCATAAAAGGGCGAGAGGAAAAAAGACACGCTAGTCTACTAATGGAGGTGAATTTTTGAATCCATTACAGGGCATATACAGAGCGATAAAAGAATGTTTTAAAAAAGTGACTAAATGCGAAGACATCTTCTTATATATATATATACACACCTTCTGTTCAAAAACAAAAATAATTTTATTTAAACTATGTGACTATAGAGAAAAGTAAATGTCTTCATTTAATATAATAATTGTTAAATGCAGCTTAGAGAATGTGAAATAACCCCATAAAGTTAAATCAGACGCGAAGACAAACAAAAATTGAATTTTAAATCTGTAACTATTTACGAACGATACGATGAGAAGATGTATTATCCTGCGTCAACCTACTTACTTATTTTTATTATTTAGTATAAACACGATGAATGTGACCAAACGTTCCTACTCAACCAACCCTAACTAGAGAGAAGTATCTCTTAACACGAGTATCTCTTAAAGGTGAAGCTATCGTGGAACTATTACTCATCTATGTTAATACAACATACTTCCAAGCGAGAGAAAAGCTCTACCAACAAGAATTTGATATAGCCATCATTTTCCCACTATTCTCCATAATAAGTAATATATATTTGTACCTGGAAGAATTAGAATATAAAGCTACGGAGACCCACAATCTTAAGCTCAATTTGTGTCATCCTTGTCATATAGACGCATTCTATAAGATTCACAATGAAACTAGAAAAAGAAAACAAAATACCATTTCCAGATGTCCTAACATGTAAGAACAACATACTAGAGACCATGATCAATTCCAACCATCCACAACATTTAAAATTGGTGTGACAAAGCAATGAGCAAACGTTCATAAAATTGAGACAGGGTGGAAAAACTAAGGTTCATAACAAGAATAGTAAAACTGAATGGCTATACAGACAGACAGAAAACGTTGTCTACTGCGAAAGAAAACCAGGTACATAAACATCTAGGACCAGAGTGGAACGAATTGCTACATATTTTACAATTATAACGTTTAGAGCATATCATGAGTAACACGGTCACATACATAACAATGCATAATATACATTCCATATATGTATTTCACAATTACGAGGTGTAAAGCATAGTACCATGAGCATGACAGTCATATGTGTAACAATGTATCTATAACATACAAGATGTGGGAATGATTTGAAAACCTACTTTTGTAGTTTGTACTTACTTAATTCATTTTATAAAATAAGTTTCCTAAAAATTACATTCTCCTTGTACATATAAGGGTAAATGTACACTTTTACCTTGATATAGTTTCAGTTTATTTTTATTTAAAGGATATGCGTATTGTAACAGGATATTTCTTTAATCAAAAAGATTGGTATAGTCGTAAAACATGTATAAGATCTTGTTGAAATATCATAGCGATAACACCTAATCTAATGCTATCAGTATATCAAGTATAGAAATCAAGGTATGTGTAGTTATCAGTAGTTAGGAAAGTGTTAGCTGGAAAAACCGGGAGTCACAACACCAGAAACCGAGATATAAAATAGCATAAAAGTCAAATGAGTAAACAAATCGCGCGTACAAAAAATGATGTACTTTTTGAAATGCTAATTTACCAATTGCCATGAAATTATATTTAATGTACGTAATCATAATAAGTTTGGCGAACAGTTGTCGCTATCAGAACTACTCTGAAAACGAGCAGTAGACGGACTGTCGAAACGTATAGAATACTATAACCACAAATAATGGAAAAACCAGTTAACTACTTACCAACTACATTAATACACCAAGGGAATGTATTTAGGCATTTGTATTGGCAGATTTAATTCTGCCAGCAAGGAACGGTGGCCACTTACATATATGACATCGTTTTCAGAAATAATCTTTTCTTCTATCGTATTCTCTCGCTAGAGAAGTCGTGGTTATAAATGATATAGTCCAGATTCAATACAGATTCGCTTTCAGCAATCTTTCAGAAAACTTATCGATGATAAACTAGGTTCATACTCATTATCTTTCAAGTTCCTCTATTTTATGTACTCTCTCTCTATCTCGTTAGAAAAAAGAACTCATTAATACTCCTATAGATGTCCCTACTTCACGGATTAACACAATCAAGAAACTTTGATGCAAATTACGCACTCTTTTCAAAATAAATTTTTTTTGGGTGATATTATGGTTTCTAGCTTCGTAATTAAAGATGCTTGCTATTCGCTCGCTCTGCCTTTGCCAAAAGATGATCAATCTTGTTATGTTCACTATTTTTCTTACTACGTAGAGGCATGAATTAGAGGCCAGAATTGTTTCAGATTTTAAGAAGGGTAATAAATCTTAGTTCTCCAATTATCGTTTTACGGTAATTCGTTCGAACCTTATTAAGATATTTCAGCAATATTTTACAATTCCATATTATATAATCTCTTTTATATTTCTCCACGTTAGCACGGTTTCCTCTTTGAGAGGCACACTGTGACTAATTTGGCTTGTTTTATGCAGTTTACCTGTGAAATTATGAATAATCAGGAGCAGGTTGACTGTATATATACTGTTTTTTTCTTATTCGACTCAATAGATCATCGTATATTATTAGATAAATTATATTCTTAGGGTTCCGCCTCTTGTCTCCTTAAGTTAATACAATCCCATTTCGAGAGCCGAGATAAGTATGCCTTTTACAATAGTTTCTCAGGATTCAAACCAAGGCTCAATATTACTTTTACTTTTGATAAATGACTTGTTACGTAGTTTGCTTTCTCACGCCTTCCAAAGGGTTTTCCAATAAGGACTTGACAACTTCTTTTCAAAATAAAATGCAGACCATTTGAGATATTTCAAAAACTTTATTATCGGGTTGAAGTACAATCAAAACATTTATGAATGGAACTCGACTTCGTTCATATGACCACCGCGGGCACGTTTGCAGCGGTCGATTCATTGGACCCAATTTTCGATGACTCGGCCACACAATTCGGCCGAAACGGCTGCTATTTCGCGTTTAATGTGGCTCTGAGCTCTTCCAACGTTGTCGGCTTGTTGGCATAGACCAATGACTTGACGTAGCCCCAAAGAAAAAAATCTAGAGGCGTTAAATCGCACAAACGAGGCGACCAATCAACTGGTCCATTTCTTGAGATAACACGCTCATCAAACTTACTCTTCAATAAATCGATTGTAACGTGTGCTGTGTGGCTTGTGGCACCGTCCTACTGAAACCACATTTTGTCCAAGTCCATATCTTCCAATTTGGGCCAAAAATAATCGGTAATCATGGCGCGATAACGATTACCATTCACAGTAACGTGACGATCATTATCGTCGACGAAAAAATATGGCCCTATGACACCGCCGGCATGCAAACCGCACCAAACAGTTACTTTTTGTGGATGAAGTAGTGTTTCATGAAGCACATGTGGATTTTCACCCGACCAATAACGCATATTTTGCTTGTTGACGAACCCATTGAGCCAAAAATGAGCTTCGTCACTGAAAATGATTTTGCGATGAAATTGATCATCTTGACGCATCTTTTCCAGAGCCCAATCGGAGAACGTACGTCGCTTCAAATGGTCCATCGGCTTCAATTCTTGAGTCAGCTTGATCTTGTATGGGTGTAAACCAAGATCCTTACGCAAAATTCACCATAAAGTGGTCTAGGCGATGCCCAACTCTTGTGAACGCCGTGGAATTGACTGATTTGGATCATTTGCTACGGGCGTTTCAACGGCAGCGATATTTTCGACACTTCGACCAACCCGTTGTCTCACTGGCACGGCAACATCACACAACGAATATGTAGACTCAAATTTTTGCACTAAACTTGTTACTGCCTGTCTACTAGGGCGAGAATTATGACCGAAAATCGGAGTTAATGCTCTTAAAGTAGCGGTCACCGACTCCGAATTTCTGTAGTAAATTTTTATAATTTACAGACGTTGTTCATTCGTGTACTTTACCATGATGAAAATGTTAAGTTTACTGAATAAATTGAGAGTGACAGTTCGATGATTAGTGAAAGGGTGCGTTCACAAATTGAATTAAAATTTGTCAAGTCCCTATTGGAAAACCCTTTATTATGCTGATGGCTTAAAGATTTTTATTGCTGTTTCCTCTATTGAAAATGCTAAGCTTCAAAAAAGTCTAGACCTTATTTCAACTTAGTCTAAGTCTAATTGTCTTTGTTTGAACATCGAAGCAAGTTGACTCCCTCTCCTTATTCATATTCCATAAATTAATTTCAAACGAAAATTGAATTATTTTGCTTGATTGGATAATCAACTTTAACTTACATATCGAAATGATATGTCGTTCTGCGGTTGAAAGTCCTGGCTTTGTAATGAGGACTACACAGTAATTTAGTTGTATTGGGTTATTAATAACATGTAGTAAATATGGGTTGATGGTTTGGTATACTTTATACAGTTTGCATATAAATGCAATTGAAAGTGTTCAACGTCGATTTTTGAAATTCATAACTTCTAAATCTTCTGGCGTGTATCCTGAGCGTAGTATTGACTATGATCATTTGTTAGAGAAGCATAATGCCAGATCACTAGAGAAAGGCAGATCGTTTTTTTGGAAAATTTGTCGTATTTACTGTCTAATTTAAATTTCTCTGTTCCACCCTTTTCCTCTAGAGGCGCGCTCACGTGTATGTACCGTACACCAAGTACAAACCTTCTTTGAGAAGCGCTTTTGACTCGTACGTAAGATTAATTTATCTTCTATGAATTTTTTCAACTTCATTTACTTTTGTAAATTGTTCTTGCTTGTATGCGCCATGTGCATTATATTTTTGATCTGTAACTAGGTTCGCCTATTAGACAATAATGTATATTATTATTATTATTATACAGCATTAATAAAAAAAAGAAAGAAAGAAGAAAGAAATGAAATGTAATATAAAAATCATAAGAATATTAGATTTGACAAAAAAGGAGCCAAAATGGAAAGTTAATTAAAATAAGATAATGAAACGTATAGAGTTAAATTAACAATTTTTAATAATATTTTTTCGCAAACGATATTATAATATAAACTTCATTATCTGTCGATCTCAGCTAGATAGATTTTGCACAGGAAATTCGCAATTTAAACAACAGTTGTAATTAAATTTTCATTAAAAGGTTCTATGGTCTCATCAAAACCATAGTCTGTTAAATCCACTACTCAGTTTTTTCATCAACACAGATACCGCTCCCGACTCAATTATCGACTGGAAACTCTCCCCCATATTAATCTATTAAAAGTCTATTTTAATTAGCAGTTGATTATGAAATAATTGACTAGTTGAGGCGGCGACCGAACGAAACTTTCCTTACACTGTATATCAACGAAACCATCCCGGCACGAGAAAAGAATGGACGATTTTTCTTTTATGGCACCCTTTTGAAAGAGTTTATACGCCGTCATATAATTATAATCCGTGCCGAGGCGGCTTTAAACGGAAGAAAAGAGTTTAATTGGCTAGTCGCCGTCCGATCAGGAAGAAACGTTAATGATACAACAATGAAATTAGCCTTTTTGTTCGCTTAATTAATTAAAATCTTGCATCTATTGTA
Organism: Dermolepida albohirtum; assembly: GCA_031893035.1. NCBI lineage: Eukaryota > Metazoa > Arthropoda > Insecta > Coleoptera > Scarabaeidae > Dermolepida > Dermolepida albohirtum. Next base: position 15,658 of record JAVIWB010006416.1, read on the forward strand.
TGGACGGGGGTTATAAATGACCAAGTCAGTTTTCTATAGCGGAAAACTGATTTAATATTTTATTATTGTTGTCTACTGTCTACGATTCATAATGTAAAATATTAGCAGACGGGGAGTCCCGTAACGGTTCCCTAGAACAACGTTACAGTTCTACCAACGATATACATCGGTACGTATACAGGAGAATTCCCGCAAGAATTTTCGAAACTATAAATTTTTCGAAATTGCATGATATATGTGCGCATGTAGTATTTGACGTTCTCAATATGGCAATATTTTTTAACAATGCTCGCATAAAGGAAAATATTGTTAAATTCACTGCAGATAGTCATAAATTTACTTTAGAAAAATACAGGTAATACGTTAGAGTAACTAGGCAGTAAGAAATAAAATCAAATTTACCGTAGCAAGTGCTATATGTGCTGAAACAAACAACGTTAAAAGCAATGCTTTATTAGATATGAAAATTATATTCAAAGAGTTTAGAAAAAAGCCCTTATCATGATAATGTCTATATACATATTTCGACAGCTGCGTTGTCATCCTCAGTATAAAATAAACATATTGTTGAATATGTGGGCTTGAAGTAAAGCTATACAGAAAAAAATGCGAAACGTCTACTCGATGTCCACACAAACACTGGGTACCCAATGTAATTTCCATAAGAATGAAATTAATTTTACAACCCATACTAAACTACTGTTACACTCCGCATATGTAATAATTTTTTATATCATGTTTTCTAAATTATTATAATTTAGTTTAATTTAAAAATAATTCGATTTTGAATTATTAAATTATTATTTATTACTTATTATATTGACATTATTTGTCCCTTATACAGACATTCGGATGCGAGATCTTTTGTTTTCGTCACGTACGGTCAGGTTGTAATAAACCAACCCCTACCGCGTCGTTTTCTAGGAAGCCGAATACCTAGAAACTTTACAACATTTTTATGACTAGCAACTTTCTATTGAATCACATTTAATATTAATTCTATTGTATTGATTTCTCTAAATGCAATTAGAGATTCAAATATTAATCTATCTACTTTTCACACAGAATACGTGTCCATTATTCTGTCTAGATATCTATCGGCTAGGTGCTTATATTGAAATTAATATCGCAATTTTAATTTATGCCAATATCTTTAGCGCGCCAATTTCTAGCGTGACTATTCTCGTTTGCTATTGGTTGATTCAAACATGACCAGTATCCTACCTCTTAGCCTACGGGTTGTTTCTTAAAAGCTCCCGCGTATAAGACAAGAGACTTCTTCTTCGGCCATAACCAAGTCCACACGCATCACTTGCGCGAGGTTGTACAGTTAAGTTTTTAACGCAGTGTCGACTTGATTATTTTGCGGCCGCAAAATATACCTAATATCCTGGCCCAGGATATACACACACAAACCGCAAGTACTTTACGTATCGTTCGATACATATTTTAATCTAACCCTTTTTTATATTTTTTTAAACAGCTTTATATCTCTGGATTTACTTTTATTACAGCTTTGCCATTACGCTTATCTTGTCTTATTTGTTGCTCTCGATCTTATTAATTATCTTTATTTAATATAATCACCTTTAAAGAATTAAATTAAATTAGTGAATAAAATTTTAAGAGCAATCCTATTGTTTTATTTCCACTAATATCTTTCTTTTAGTTTTGCGCACGTTCTAGACTTCTGATGCTCATTGTACACAATTACTAATTATTAACTCTTTACATTACTTTCTTTTTTTATTTACATTTACTACAGCGCTTCCGCTAGCCGGGCATGAGCTCGTAATAAATTTACTAACCATCACGTGTAAATAAATATTTACTATTAAATAATTTCCTATCCTTTATCATTTATTACCTAACTAAAAGAGGTAATACTACAATGCAATACTCGCAACGTTGTTACGGTTTAATTTCTATGTTACACATATTTTATTTCCTTTTTCAAGAACCTTGTATAGTTCGTGTAATGGGTTATTTACGTATGTATCTCTTTGCATCGATAGACGAGCTGCAGGTGTGACTGTTATTATTTGATTACGTGTGACTTGTTTTCGAATACTCTTCCCTGCATCCCTCTGCTACTGTTGGAAGATATGGACAACCTGTGGTTTCAGCAGAACGGTGCCACAAGCCACATAGCACACGTTACAATCGATTTATTGAAGAGTAAGTTTGATGAGCATGTTATCTCAAGAAATGGACCAGTCGATTGGCCGCCTCGTTCGTGCGATTTAACGCCTCTAGACTTTTTTCTTTGGGGCTACGTCAAGTAATTGGTCTATGCCAATAAGCCGACAACGTTGGAAGAGCTCAGAGCCAACATTGAACGCGAAATAGCAGCCGTTTCGGCCGAATTGTGTGGCCGAGTCATCGAAAATTGGGTCCAACGAATCGACCGCTGCAAACGTGCCCGCGGTGGCCATATGAACGAAGTCGAGTTCTATTCATAAATGTTTTGATTGTACTTCAACCCGATAATAAAGTTTTTGAAATATCTCAAATGGTGTGCATTTTATTTTGAAAAAAAGTTGTCAAGTCCTTATTGGAAAACCCTTTGCATGTTTAGTTTTCTTCCATAACTAAATATTTTGCTGTACAGTAGATTTTATAATGCCAGATTAGCAAATATTAGACGCTAAGTAAAGTTTGTCACGCATAGTATTAAAAATATACCGAAGTCACAATATGCAAAATTATTATTGATTATACATATTTCAAAAGCACTTATATTATTACGAAATGTATCGCAAAGTCTGTTGCAAAAACAAGACCAAACAGATTCTTCTTTACCACGTCTTGTTTAAATAAATCATTTCAGAATGCTTGAATGGGAAAAATTCGTAAATTCTGGCTTATATTGAAATAATTAAATTAAGACCCAAATCATAAAAAAAGTACGTTTTACATTAATAAATCTTAATATAGCATGGTGAGGAGTATCGTATGTATATGTGTAATTTGGACCCCGCTCTGATGTTGACGTGATAATATTCCAACTGCGTTTTTCGGGCGACCATCGTCACAAATTCTGTCACTTAAATGATGAAGAATGCGTGCGTTAGCCTATTTACATTTTTTAAGTGCGTGGATAGATGGATGTGTATTTTTTTTAGAAATTTAAAAAAGTTGCTTTATAAAATTCTCTATTTTTTATTTGATACTTAATCAATTTATGGTCAAATGTAGGAAGATGAAAAGTTTTGTTGATTTTGATATTTTTAAAAAATTATGCTTTAACAAATACCCCACAAAAGCCGAAAGTAACAAAAACAAATTAGATGTCCAAATTTTCTTTAACATTTTGGCTAAATCCTGAAACAACGAAACATGAAAAAACATATCAAAATGTAAACTTTTTAATTTGTAAATGAATCATTTCTAGAGCTTGAATGTCTTCGTTATGAAGTGCAGAAAGATAGTACTCTAGTAGTAGAGAAATTCAAAACTTTTCTTAGCAAAAATCTCTATCTATATAAGAGGAGTATACTAGCAAAAATTAGCAGTACTGACTACTTATCTAAGAGCGTTCCTTTTACTTTTATTATCTATCAGTATACATGAAGTAGTCGATAAGACTGTAATAAACTATAAAATTAAATTGTAGGAGTCTAATATATAAAATTTCGTGTCGAACAATACGTATAGTTGGGTGTATGTTTCCGCAGATAGGGTCTGTTGTATATCGCGTCGAACCACGCGAACACTACATGTATGACTTTATATGTCAACTGAAACCGTGCACTGTGGTCACGGTGTCTGTGTGTGTGTGCTTTTATAGAAGATCGGGTTTTTAAAGAAATAGTGGAATGAAAGGCAATGTAGTCATCAACTAAAGATTGACCAATGACAGAAAATTAGAGATAAACAAAATTAAAGATAACTAAAGGCGCAATATGATTAAAGGATTAAGTAATAACATAAAAGTAATATCATTAAACTCATAATTTAGAAAAGTACTTTAGAATGATATATCACACGACTTGCTTTATGTAATCATTACAATAATAATAAAAAATAATTGGTAAGCTTAGAGCAGCTATATAAGAATGAAATTACATAAAGTTAGAACTAAACTGAATGTAATATTAAATGAATGTCTAGAACATATGTGGGCAACAACTGGCCCGCTGTAAGATTTGATCCGGCCCGCGAGACATTTTGAAAAACCCAATTGAAAAAAAAATTTACACTACTTACTCATACTCACGGAATCAAGTGAGCGAGCAAGCCGAGTGGCAGCGATCATCAAAGACTGAGGCGGCAAACATAAAAGCCTTTGATGTTTGCCGCCTCACGGCGGCGCAGCAAAAGATTATTGCATCTCAATTGTTCTACACTAGACGATTCTAGATCATTTCTTCATTTTTTTCATATAAGCGTGTGAATGACCCCAAGTTCAGTTCTATTTGAGCAACCGAAGTGATAAGTTCGACAAGCGATGTCCTAGCGAACTGCTAGTGCCGTCAATTTGCTTTGTGACTTTGTGTGTATCTTAAGTGCTTACTAATTACCTATATTTTGTTATTAAGTTTATCGAACGAAAAGTAAACGAAAATGATGTCTGGTGGAAAGAAGCGAAAGGTAGATGGAGAGGGTCGCCAGTTTCAAGAAAAATTAACTGAAGAATCCTTTTTTATCTTGTACAATGGTAAGCCTATTTGTTTGCTGTGTAATGAATCTATTTCAGTGATGAAAAAATTCAATATAAATAGGCTTTACTCAACAAAGAACACAACTTGATAATGTTGTGAAAGCTGCAATAGTTTTATAGTTAGTTCAAAATTGGCAGTCATTAAAACCATTTGCCAAGGAGAATTTATCAAGGAGTGTATGTTAGAAATTTGCAGTGTTTTGTATTCTGAAAAGATCACAACGAATTTGAAAAAATTAGTTTGTCAAGACGAACTGTTGTCCGACGTATAGAAATGATGGCTAATGATATGAAAACAACATTGACTGACCGTATGGTCGGTTTTGAATCATTTTTCATAGCATTAGACGAGAGCACCGATTTATCTGACACAGCTCAACTGGCTATATTTATTCGAGGTGTTGATAAGGAGTTCACTGTTACTGAGGAACTGCTTGCTTTACAGCCGCTAAAAGGAAGCACTAAAGGAGAGGACATTTTTAATGAAGTTCAAAAGGTATTCACAAGTTTTGGCTTGCCATGGTCAAAATTAGTTGGAGTATGCACAAATGGTGCACCTTCTGTGGTCGGCTTACGTAAAGGTTTCATCAGAATTTTGAATGAAAAAGCAACTGAATTCAATGTGCAAAAAAATGATTTGATAGTCCTTCATTGCATTATTCACCAACAGAACTTGTGTTCTAAGTCCATTCGACTCCAGATTGTTATGAATGAGGTAGTAAAAACCATCAATTTTATTCGATCCCGAGGGCTTACCATCGTCAGTTCAAGGCGTTTTTGGATGAAATATCAGCCGAATATGACGACGTAACATTTTATTGTGAAGTCAGACGGCTAAGCAAAGGGAAAATGCTGAAACGATTTTACGAGCTTAGAAATGAGATAGCAGACTTTATGCAAATAAAAGATAAACCACTATCTGAATTGAGTGACCCAAAATGGATATGTGACTTAGCATTTCTGGTCGACCTTAGAGGCTATTTGAATGATTTAAATTTGAAACTTCAAAAATAAGAACAGTTAGTAAATGATTTGTACAGCCATTTGAAAGCGTTTCAGAACAAAATCCGCTTGTGGGAGGCACAGATGCTGTCCGGTAATAGTTACCATCTCACCGCGTTCTCTGCGTATGAAAATATTGCTTATGCTCAATATGCTGAGGAACTCAAGTTACTGTCGGAGCAATTTTTGAACAGATTTAGCGATTTAAAAACATGGAAGAGTGTTTCCAATTATTTGCTGCTCCAACAAAAAGTAATGTACAAAATGCTCCAATACACTTGCAAATGGAGTTGATTTAGATTCAAGAAAACTCACTCCTGAAATCTAAATTTCAAGACGTGGGTTTGTGCGATTTCTACAAAAAAATGCCTCGAAGAAGACCATTTTTAGCAGCTTAGAAAATTCACAGGAAGATTGATTTGTGTGTTTGGCAATACTTATAAATACGAACAGTTCTTTTCAATGATGAATGTTAATAAATCAAAATATCGTACAAGTCTGACTGACGATAATTTGGAAAATTCTTTACGTCTTCGTATCAGTGGAATTCATCCAAACATCGATGGATTAGTTTCCCAAATTCAAGCTCAAGTGTCTCATTGATTTCAGTGTAGCTATTTAACTTTCGTAGTTTGTAACAATGCCAAATTTAACGATTTAATTATAATGTTGTACCTATTCTTTCATTTCATTTTGTTATTTTAATAAATTGTATTATTACGTTTTCGTATTATCTCATGACTGATATCTATCGCTAAATATTATGAACACTACTTTAAAATGCACTTCTTTTAAACGCGGCCCGCGAACGTATTTGCACATTAAAGTTTGGCCCACAATATGTTAAAGGTTGCCCATACCTGGTCTAAAAGATGGGGACTATGCAAGTATGTTTCGTGGGAGGTATAGATTTTTTGAGAAAGATGCCTTAATTTATGACCGACAGTTAATTAACAAAGAGATTTCTCCTTGAAAATATTTGTACATCGCAAATGTTATCTTACGTAAATAATTTTTGAGAGACTTTCTAAAATCGATTAATGTTTAAATTATAAAGGCGATATTTTATACTTTTTATTTTGATTGCTGTTTCGTAAAAATGTACTAAACTTACACTCAAATTGAGCTTAAGTTTAACGCAAAAAACATCATTGCTTGCTCCTAATCTACAAAATTTTGCAAAATTATTGTTCATCCCCATTCTATGGAAGTATATTATCCAATGGTACATAGACGAATCCAAAGGGCAATGATCAATAAAGGTATTAAGCTTTCCTTCAGAATTATACTTAGATTTCAATTTTTTTCAAATTAAGTTTTTGAATGATGACTCGATACTCCGGTTTTCCAATTTCTACAATTTCAGCCGACAATCTACTTTTAAATTACATCGCCTAACTGTGTTTAGAATTTTAAAGTGAAATCTCGTATTCCTCGTTTTAATAGGCTACTATTTGTTGCCATAGTCTCGCAATATTCTATTTATGCCAGAAATCGACCAAGGCTATATATCAATATACACCCGCATGTAATTCTATAAATGTTTTACGGATAAATTAAATAGAGATTCCATTCAAGCCAAAGAAAATGGGGACATAAAAGGAATTGAATTGAAAAGAAAGTATACAGTAGAATCGAATGCTGTAAAAGGAAGAACATCAGATTTCAAGTAACGAGGGATGGATGTCGCTATTGAGAGCAATTTTACAAGTTTCCCCATTCTATTCATACGCTAGCTCGACGATAACACGCGCATATCAATATTGCTTCACTCGAACGCACGTCATTTCATTTTAATCTAAGCATTCTAAAAAAAGTAAGGAACCTTCTAGCACGAAGAATTGGAAGGGAAAAACAGTCGTAGGCGGCCATCCTCAGGGAAATATCGAAAATCGTCCTGCTTTGTCGCTTTATCGCCAGCTTCGTGTCAGAATTAAAGATTTCTCAACTGCCATAACCATTCTATACTTGTTTCCAATTTTATTTCTCGTTTAAATGCGCTCCTCACACGGATTTCTTTGGTCTTTTCTATAAAATTGTCCTAACGTTCGTTTTATTTTGTTTTCTTTTTGGCGTCCGGAAGCTGTGACAGAATGAGTTTAAAATCGAAATTTGTTCGTGTTTACACGTGAACTGTCGAGTTATTTCCGATACAGCAGTGAACATCGCATGCTTTTGTGTATAAAGTCTATTGAGGAAAATGAAAAATCTGTAATTTTCACGTTCGATTTATTCACACTTTACATGGAGCTCAAGAATTATTTAAGAAAATATTTATCTTAAACGAATTACTGTTATAATCTGATGAAAATTATATTAAAAATTATTGCGTTTAATAGAATCTTTTCAGATCCATTGTGGTCCTCATGTCCCTCTAGATATCTTGACTTTCCAGCATATGTCTGTTGTAGCATTGATAACGATTCTTTTAGCTTTTATACAATTCTCGTCTCTGGACTAGCATAAACATGTTAGTGTTTTACAATCGAACTTTTCAAGAGCTTTTAATCGCTTGGATCACTGTCTTATTCGACCAAAAATGAGTTCGTTTGGATTCAGCATGTTCCTTGCATTTTTGACAGACTTCAACATGTGTTCTGCAATATTTTCACTTTCAATGAATACTAGGCCTTAAGCCGCTACTATTTATTATATTTATTAACGGCACTACGTACTTTATAATCTCTTAGTCACTGCTTTTTTCGATGACAAAAAACAATTTTTGTGTCCTCTGACGTAGTTTCCGTATTTATGAGTATATTTTATAATAATAGCGTAATTATAGTAATATTCAATTGCAATATACATTCTTCATCTTATTATTGGTTTTAATTATTGGTACACACGTTTCACTTGATCTACCTATCTATGAATTTGAGCTAGAATTGTACATGGCTGATACTGCGATGTTATATCATGACAAAACGGTAAATTAATACAAGCTTTTTATCTCTGTAAGAGGAAATACTATTATCATTATAATTATTATTATGGCATAAATTTAACTAGCTGCCTACCCTAAGGTATTATTGAGTTGGCAACTAAGTACTTTCGGTTTTGTAGTATAAAATAAAACACTTTTTTTAAACAAAGAATAGTTTTTAATCAATTATATATTTTCCATTTTACTCAATGACCTTTTGCCATCTTTTTTTCAGCTGCATGATTCCGCGGTCATAAAATTTCTGGTCCTTATCAGCAAAAAAGTGAACCAGGTGCGAGTGAAGGTCATCGTCATTTGTGAAAGTTTTACCATTCAAAGAATTCTGCAAACTTCGAAATAAATGGTAATCAGATGGTACTAGATCAGGGCTGTATGGGGGATGTGGCATCACTTCCCAGCCAAACTCCAATAGTTTCCCACGAGTTGCAAAAGATGTGTGAGGCCTTGCATTATCTTAGTGGAAAACTACACCTTTCCAATTTGATAATTCTGGCCATTTTTCTTTGATTGCTTCATCCAGTTTTATTAATTGTTGACAGTAAACATCAGAATTGATCGTTTGGTTCCTTAGAAGCAGCTCAAAAAACACAACACCTTTGTAATCCCACCAAACTGACAGCATGATCCTTTTTGGATGCAATTCAGCTTTCCATGTCGTTTGAGCTGGTTTATTGTGCAAACACAATAAACCAGCTCAGGAGCAAACCATGATCGTTTTCGAACTACGTTACTGTACAGGACCCATTTTTCATTACCAGTGATGATTCTTTTTAAGAAAGGGTCGGTTTCACTTCGTCTAAGGTACATATCGCAAAAGTTAATTCTTTGCGTTAAATGAATATCTTTTAATTCGTGAAGTCCTCAAATATCAAGCTTCTTAACTAGCCCACGGCATTTTAAATGTTTTTCAATTGTTGTGTGCGATACATGTAGCCTCTCCGCAAGCTCTCGAACAGTTATATGACGATCCTCTTCAATTATGACTTTGATTTGGTCATCATCGACTTCAGTAGGCCGACCAGAACGTTGCTCATCTTTGAGGGAAAAATCTCCAGAACGGAATTTTTTATACCAATTCTGACACGTGCGCTCTGTTGAGCAATTAGCACCATTAACTTCACATATCTGTTTGTGAGCCGCAGCAGCTTTCTTTCCTTTACGGAAATAAAATAGTAAAATATGTCGAAAATGTTCGTTTCTGCACTCCATTTAAAATTAACCCACAACTAATAGCTTTAATAAAAATCACGCACTACTTGCTTCCGAAGTTACGTCAATGTGACTAGTATCACGCGACAAACGGTAAAGTACAGCACTAATATACGTTATACAAAAAATAAAGTAACGTTCTCTACCAGTAAGAACCGAAAGTACTTAGTTGCCAACCCAATACATAATTTATAAATTTATATTTTATAGTGTACATTTCAATGTTTCTTTATCTATCTATTTGTTATTAATATATAAGACTTTATGGAGATAACCTCTTAATAGCGTAACACGTCCATAGTACGCCAAAAAACTTTAAAATTTCACGACAAAAAGATGGGCAATAGTTAAATAAAATACAGCTTCAAGCTTCTAGTATATTCATTAATAACTTCGTTTTTGTACTCACTAATCTAAAAATTTCACACCTTCATTAGAATGTGCGTAGTTAAACTTCCCACACTAGTTCGGGAAAGTAAAGATAACATAAAACCAATAAATCATTACCAAAAAGGGCAAATGCTACAACAAATTTCTAAAATTATATTTATTTTACTGAGTCTTGAGACTAACATTGTGGTATATAAAGGGTTTTCCAATAGGGACTTGACAACTTTTAGTTCAATTTGTGAACGCACCATTTCACTAATCATCGAACTGTCACTGTCAATTTATTCAGTAAACTTAACATTTTCATCATGGTAAAGCATACGAACGAACAACGTCTGCAAATTATAAAAATTTACTACAGAAATTCGGAATCGGTGACGGCTACTTTAAGAGCGTTAACTCCGATTTTCGGTCGTAATTCTCGCCCTAGTAGATAGACAGTAACAAGTTTAGTGCAAAAATTTGAGTCTAAATATTCGTTGTGTGATGTTGCCGTGCCAGTGAGACAACGGGTTGGCCGAAGTGTCGAAAATATCGCTGCCGTTGAAACGTCCGCAGTAAATGATCCAAGTCAGTCAATTCCACGGCGTTCTCAAGAGTTGGGCATCGTCCAGACCACTTTATGGTGAATTTTGCTTAAGGATCTTGGTTTACACACATACAAGATCAAGCTGACTCTAGAATTGAAGCGGATGGGTCATTTGAAGCGATGTACATTCTCCGATTGGGCTCTGGAAAAGATGCGCCAAGATTATCAATTTCATCGCAAAACCATTTTCAGTGACGAAGCTCATTTTTGGCTCAATGGGTTCGTCAATAAGCAAAATATGCGTTATTGGTCGGGTGAAAATCCACATGTGCTTCATGAAACACCACTTCATCCACAAAAAATAACTGTTTGGTGCGGTTTGCATGCCGGCGGCGTCATAGGGCCATATTTTTTCGTCGACGATAATGATTGTCACGTTACTGTGAATGGTAATCGTTATCGCGCCATGATTACCGATTATTTTTCGCCCGAATTGGAAGATATGGACTCGGACAACATGTGGTTTCAGCAGGACGGTACCACAAGCCACACAGCACAAGTTACAATCGATTTATTGAAGAGTAAGTTTAATGAGCGTGTTATCTCAAGAAATGGACCAGTCGATTGGCCGCCTTGTTCGTGCGATTTAACGCCTCTAACTTTTTCTTTGGGGCTACGTCAAGTCATTGATCTATGCCAACAAGCCGACAACGTTGGAAGAGCTCAGAGCCAACATTGAACGCGAAATAGCAGCCGAATTGTGTGGCCGAGTCATCGAAAATTGGGTCCAACGAATCGACCGCTGCAGACGTGCCCGCGGTGGCCATATAAACGAAGTCGAGTTCCATTCATAAATGTTTTGATTGTAGTTCAACCCGATAATAAAATTTTTGAAATATCTCAAATGGTCTGCATTTTATTTTGAAAAAAAGTTGTCAAGTCCTTATTGGAAAACCCTTTATTAACATTAGTACATTAATTGTATATTGTATAATTGATAAACGAGATTTAAAATTTCCTTCTATAACAGAATAAACACAAGTAGAAATGATGTCCTGGAAGCGTTCGTTTGTTGATGTCGATGGTATAATTTTCTCGGTCAAATTTATTTTGCCTTGCAAGGAATTTTCTGCATATCACTCTGTCACAGAAGAAAACATCGGCCCAAAATCTGTATATTGTAATGGACTATAAAATTTTAGGAATTCAAAAATTTTCGCCGATGTTTTGCTTAGTGTTCAATCTTATTCGGAAATTTACACACATGTAAGTTACAGGTGCCTTGCTAGCCTTCGCTAACAAGTATTTTAAATCGGCCCTTATACTGGAAAAATTATCTTTGTGCAATCGATTTGGAAAAAACTAGTTTGTGGTATACTATTAAAACTATTCACTTAAAAGATGAATAAAATTTAGTTCATAAATAGCACTTTCCATTACTTCTATGCGATGTTTTAGTTGTATTACGTAGAACTCTCTATTATTAAATCCATTCCCAATAAGAAAATCCGCTAAAATGATGCAAATGATAGTCCAAAGGAGCACTATCAGGAAAGTACGTGAGGAAAATCTTCCTATTCCAATTGACTCATTTACTGGGCATTATGTTGAAAAATTGAATACCTGTGATAAATTAGTGCAGGTTATTTTTGTGTTAAAAGTTAGTGAAGTAATCGCTCAAAAAGCATTATTTTTTAAAGTTCCACCATGTTTTTCCCTTTGGCGATGGACTTAGAGTTTTGCTCTTTACTAACCACTTGTGTCGTCTTTTCAAATTTACGTGTAACGCCCATTCCATCACCGGTCACAGTCGGTTCTAAAATCGGCAACCAATTTTGACATGTCGAGAGAGAATTGCAAAATGGCAACTCATTGATCTCTTTAGTCTTTAGATAAAGCCAATGTGGACATACGAAACCTACTTTCCAAGCTTTGGAACCCGATGACACAATCGTAATTGAATACAACAGTTTTCGCGAATAATTTAATAATGGAGCAAGTTCATGTTTCATAGCTTCGAAGTTTAAAAAAAAGGAGTCATGGCGTTTTTTGATCAAAATTGAATGCGCGATCATTATGAGCCTTATTATTTAATGAAGAATTTCTATTATAAAATTTTTAAATTTTCGATTATCAGCATCTTCATACAGTGCACTATAAATGTTTCTTACATGATCTATTGCATTTCTAACCAACTGAAACTTATCATGGTCTTCAATATACCGTTTAATTTTACTTGGAAATTAAAAAAATTCAAGCTGAAAAAAGTATTAGGTGCGCAACTAAGTTCTCGCTGTTTTTCAAGAGATGGCTCCAGTAGTACGTGCTGGTCGATTGTGACATAACCAAAACGCCATGAACCAAGCTTAGACATATGGTAAACAAACCGCTTTGACACATTAGTGATTTTGTTTTTGCGTCATATACTTTTGGTTGTGTGAAAATGTCTGATTTTTTGACAAATAATCATTTGTCGGAAGTGTTGCTTTTTTTCTTTCATTCGAAGAAAACGGCGGCTGAAGCGCATCGAGAACTCCAAAAACTTTACAGAGATGCTGCTCTAAGTGAAACTACGTGCCGTGATTGGTTCCATTGCTTCAGAGACGGTGATTTCGATGTTGACGACCGTTCGCGTGTAGGAAGACCAAAAACCTTCGAAGACGCTGAATTGGAGGGATTGCTCGATGAGGATCCGTGCCAAACGCAAAAGGAGCTTGCTTCAGCATTAGAAGTTATCCGCCAAACCATTTCCCAGCGATTGCATGCGTTGGGAATGATTCAAAAACAAGGAATTTGGGTTCCTTATGATTTGAAGCCAAGAGACGTTGAGCGTCGTTTTTTTCGTCTGTGAACAACTGCTCCAGCGGCAAAAAAGGAAGGGTTGTCTTCATCGCATCGTTACGGGTGATGAAAAATGGATTCATTACAGCAACTCAAAGAGAACAAAATCATGGGGACTGCCCGGTCATGCTTCTACGTCGTCGGTTCGACCGAATATTCACGCTGCGAAGGTTTTACTGTGTAATTGGTGGGACCAGGGGGGTGTTATTTATTATGAGCAGTTGAAACCGAAAGAAACCATCACTGGGGAACAGCATCGAACTCAATTGATGCGATTGAGCCGAGCACTGCGCGAAAAGTGACCACAATACGAGCGAGGCACGAAAAAGTGATTCTACAGCAGGACAACGCTCGGCCTCACATTGCCAAACCCGTTAAAACCTACTTAGAAACGCTCAAATGGGAGATCCTACCCCACCCGCCATATGCCCCAGATATTGGCCCATCCGATTATTACTTGTTCCGTTGGATGGCATATGGTCTGGCTAATCAGCAGTTCCGCTCATATGAAGACACCTCAAAATGGCTTGATTCGTGGATAACCTCAAAAGACGAACACTTCTACCGTGACGGTATTCGAGCTCTGCCAGAAAGATGGTAAAAAGTTGTCGCCAGCGATGGGCAATATTTTTGAATGATTCATTTGTGAACATTTTTTCACAATAAAGTTGCATTTTCATCAAAAAAACAGCGAGAACTTAGTTGCGCAACTAATAGTTTCTATACACGTTAAAAGTTTCACCAAAATTTTTAGATTATGTTCTTTAAAGTCATCATTATCAACACATTCACTAGGCATGCTGCAAAAGCGAGAATAATTATTACTGCATCCAACATTTCATTGCGTATTCACGGCAACAACCTATACTTTATGTTAGAATATAAAAAATAATTCTGAGAAAATTTGAAATTAAATACCATATCATGAAAATAAAGAATCGCATAATATGAAATCGAAATACTCCGAACACCTGTACAGGTTCATTATATTTGAAACAATACCCTATCTGACCCGACTGTGCCATCTAAATTAACCCGCTCTGGGTACAACAGAATGAACTATACAATTCCGATATTACTTACAGCTGCGGTTCCGTCGGTCTCTTCTTCTCCCTCTCTGCGCCCGCAATTGTCATTAATGCTGGCCAAGCTCTAATTGGATTTGTATTATTATTAGTACATTCTGCAAACGACCGACTTTCCGTGTCTGAATTCGCGATATTGTTGTTGTTCCTACAATTCCGTTTGCCGGTGCACATTGTCGTTCGGAAACGAGAGCCGACAACAATGGACCGCATTTGCAACCGAACTCGTGTTGCATGAGAATTAACATAAACATCACTGAAAGTCAAAAATACTCGCATATCCGAATGGTCAAGGCTAAAATAGACTATTCATAATTCAAATAAACTTTCGTTCCATAAAACCAAACTTATCTATTTCTATGTAAATCCCCGATTGATGTTTGTTTTCCATTGATAGCTTAATCTTAAATTCAATTCATATAATACTTGTTTACTATGTTATATAATCAAATTCTTCAGAATGAGGAATCGAACGTACAATTATTGATATCTATTTAGCCTTGACCAGTTTCTCGCAAAAATAATAATAACAATACCGATTTATTGTCAATAAAAAATATACATTCAATAATAGGACAAAATAAAACTAATTCAGATAAACACTTGTTCTAAACTAACCCAGACCCGCAGTAAGGACTAACTGTTAATGTACCATATTAAAAAACTTCAAATTAACGCAATGAACTTATCCAGATATTGCTGCAATATTCTAATAATAGAGTTTTAGATTAAGTTTTATCTAACGTTAAGACTAGTGTTGTGGTTGATCGTACCGATTGTACTGTACCACGATGCCAACATTCTTCTCTAGCTATAATATTCGTTTGCTTGATGAAATCCCAATCGTCAAGATTTTCTGCATCTAACTTACAAAATAATTTTGTTTAACCGATTACATCTCCATTTATAATAGCCTGATTGATATTGATTGGTCTATTCTTGAGATACATGCAAATGTGAACGAAATATTGAATGATTTCTTCAGTGTGATGTACTTTCTGTTAAATGCTCATGTAACATTGAAATTAGCGACACATCGAATTACCTTCCGTGGTGCTCTTTGAAAATCCAATCCAATATTAAAACCAAGGCATATTATCAACGTATATGGAAAATACAAGAGATTTAGACTATTGCAATGAATTTAAACGTTTAAGAAATTGCACAAAAGAATTGAACTCTGAATCTTATCTACGTATTTATTAGCAATTAAACGAGTATCAAGTCTAAACCTTCTACCATATGCAGTTTCGCAAATAGTAAAAGAAGGTCAACTAGAATACCTGGAAGACTTTATAATGATGGAAGAGTATTCACTGATCTTCCCCATATTGTCAATGCCTTTGCAAGTATATTTCCTAATGTATGCACTGCGAGTCACTGAGATATTTGTCCTAAATGCATTACTTATCATTCTTCCACTCGTTTTAATTTATAAATTTGTATAGTACATGTATTTATTCTGTTTATACATATTTGTATACTATATGTCTTTATTGTAAGCTTTATTCCGATTTCCGATTAATCGCATTTTTACATTGGTATACGGTGGATACGAGTATAGGGTGTTATTAGTAATAGAATGATTCCTTTTAACATTCTTTAATTGGCAAAAAGCCGTGCCGCAAGCGTCTGCCTATTACACACTGGAGACTTAGTTACCGATATGTGAGATAGACGAGCTCTCGCTTTGTCGGTCAATACATTTTTGTATTGGACGAAAGAGGGAGGCAATGATTATTCATTATTTTTCCGTATCGAAATGATATGATAAACACTATGAATGAATCGTTCATTAATAACACAAATCTTCCTGATGATCAGTGAATCTGTGAAACATATGTAGTAGATAGGGTGTTATTAATAGTAGAATGATTCCTTTTAACATTCTTTAATTGGCAAAAAGCCGTGACGCAAGCGTCTGTCTATTACACACTGGAAACTTAGTTACCGATATGTGAGATAGACGCGTTCTCGCTTTGTCGGTCAATACATTTTTGTATTGGACGAAAGAGGGAGGCAATGATTATTCATGTATTTATTTTGTATTTCTTTGTAAACAATTTCATTTCGTTAATATTCTAGTCTTCAAATTTAATATTCGTCTATGAACTTCTAAAATAATGGGAAATTAAACTTCTTATCTGGTTCGCATTTTTCATAATATCGTACTTATATCAATATGATCTAGTTACCTTGCTTTCACATACAGTCAGTATGGATACATGTCCGAGTCTGAGTTGTCCTTGTCTTCTCCGTATGTTGAGTTGACTCTTGGATTATTTCTCGAACATTCCTTTATATCTGTTGCTTCTACCCTAGGTGTGCTAAAATTGTGGCCCCTTCTTATACATATATAGTGAAATCCCTCCTTTATTGAGATATGAAACAAAGTGAGTGACTCAAGTAATTTGTTTTCGTAATTTGGTTCATCAACTGAGTGCTGGACGTGTATTGTAACACTCCTGTCTACACTAGCTTAATGTATCATAGTTTGTTGCACCACAAGCCCGTATAGGTTAAGTTATGAAGTTAAAAAACTTGACATCCTTTGCTACTCCTAGGGAAGAACTAGTCAGAATATTAGGAGAGTAGGGGGATAAGAAAGTTCTTGAGGATCGCCACAGCATTTAAACACTAGAAGTATCCTGGCTAATACTGAAACACTTGGACCCAGGATCCAATGACGAAAGAACCAAATTGGACAAAACCAAAAAAAAAGATTTTAAATAAAACACTGAGATGGAAAGAAGAGTTGTTAACACTGGGTGACAGCCAACTTGTTATTAACAAAAGAAAAGTTGAACAATAACTCTCAATTGCACCAGAACTTAATAACCGACCCTAGTATGTAAAATCTCTAATAAAAATGACTAACGTAGTAATACTGATATTTCGGAATTAAAGTGATTATAATATAAGTATATATATATATATACAGTGTGTATCAGTCAAATGGAATAAATTCGATAATAATTAAATGGATTTTTAGTTGCGTATTTTTTTAAATAAAAAGTTTATATACAGGGTGTGTCATGTAAAAGTGGTCAATACCGACTTTCTTATTTTAAATGCAACACCCTGTCAAATATTAAATTTTTGGATTCTTTACAAAATTCCAGACATATTTCATGTACAATGTCCTGCCAATCGACTGGTCCATTTCTTGAGATAACACGTTCATCAAACTCACTCTTCAATAAATCGATTGTAACGTGTGCTGTGTGGCTTGTGGCAACGTCCTGCTGAAACCACATGTTGTCCAAGTCCATATCTTCCAATTCTGGCCAAAAACAATCGGTAATCATGGCGCGATAACGATTACCATTCACAGTAACGTGACGATCATTATCGTCGACGAAAAAATATGGCCCTATGACGCCGCCGGCATGCAAACCGCACCAAACAGTTATTTTTTATGGATAAAGTGGTGTTTCATGAAGCACATGTGGATTTTCCCCGACCAATAACGCATATTTTGCTTATTGATGAACCCATTGAGCCAAAAATGAGCTTCGTCACTGAAAATGATTTTGCGATGAAATTGATCATCTTGGTGCATCTTTTCCTGAGCCCAATCGGAGAACGTACGTCGCTTCAAATGGTCCATCGGCTTCAATTCTTGAGTCAGCTTGATCTTGTATGGGTGTAAACCACGATCCTTACGCAAAATTCGCCATAAAGTGGTCTGGGTGATGCCCAACTCTTGAGAACGCCGTGGAATTGACTGATTTGGATCATTTCAACGGCAGCGATATTTTCGACACTTCGACAAACCCATTGTCTCACTGGCACATCACACAACGAATATGTAGACTCAAATTTTTGCACTAAACTTGTTACTGCCTGCCTACTAGGGCGAGAACTACGCCCGAAAATCGGAGTTAACGCTCTTAAAGTAATGGTCACCGACTCCGAATTTCTGCAGTAAATTTTTATAATTTGCAGACGTTGTTCGTTCATGTACTTTACCATGATAAAAATGTTAAGTTTACTAAATAAATTGACAGTAACAGTTCGATGATTAGTGAAAGGGTGCGTTCACAAATTGAATTAAAAGTTGTCAAGTCCCTATTGGAAAACCCTTTATATGTGAGACTTTGGATAAACGCAAACATGTCGATGTCTTATATATTTGATGTATTGTGCCATCAAGCTCTTCTATTCAAACTTAGCGCTTTTGTTTTTTGCACTTATAAAGTCATATTTATAATTGTTTCTCTTACGTATGTACATTGCAATGGATACAGCTCCAACGAGTTTGTTGTCATCTCAGAAGTCGTAGAGGGTACTCATCTGGGTTCACTTTTATTTATCTTTTTTATTAATGACCTTTTGCTAGAAATGAATTTCCCGACGATGTAAAAATCTCACCTTAATCTCGACCTTAAAAAAAAGTTAAATGTCGAAAGTGCTGTGTTATTACTTATGTAAAGGACAGCACTCTGCTTTTACTAGATTATTACTTTTAAATCAAGCGGTTTCGTCCTTGTTTGATCGTCATGCTCCTATAAAAACAGGAAAAGCAAAATCCGACTGGACAATTTTCAGTGGTCTACCCTATATATTTATTTATTTTTTAATTAGAACGGAATCGTTAACTAAATTTAAAAATATATATATTTATTGTATTATTATTAAATTAAAACGAAAGTATGGAAATAAATGTAAAACAAGCATTAAAATAATTATTTTTGCTTTTATTTATCATATTAACGACCCAAACTTTGTAAACTTGACAGATGTTTATTTTAAATTAGGATTACCAATACCCCATCAACATAGCAATGCTCTACATCTCGGTAGCAGTTTATATTTCGTCAAATACGCTACGTCGGATCATTGAAATTCAAGAACTGATGCTTTACTAATTTAGAGGTCGGTGTCCTTTCCGACATGTATTAATACAATTGTTAAGCAGTAGTCCTATCTGACATCGTATTGTTACGAATCATCAGTTACACAATACGAGCTGTAAGTAGAGGTTATCTTGAAATGTTTACTGGAAACTTCCTCGAATATATTCAATTCGAGGGATATAGTTATTAGTCCCGATTGAAGTTCCGTCGTTAATTATAGAATGTTTGCTGGGCAGAGTACAATTCAAAATAAGTTGCGGCTTGGTAATTTTATTTTCCTCTTTCTATTGCCCCTGCGAATTCGAGAATCATCACCAATACTTTTTCTTCTTAAAATTATTTTTCAATCTTGCCACTAATATTTCCGTGATAAACGACGATTGTATGGACATGTACAGCATCTTTAAGACGAGTACGCGAAATTTCTATGAAATAACCTAGTGCATTTTAAATATATGTATACACAGCTGTGAGTAATATACGTCTCTTCCGGAAATAAAACAGACACAAAACTACGAAATTATTGTAACATATTGATATGGTTTTGTATTGAATAATATTATTGCCTCCCTCTTTCGTCCAATGTATTGAACGACAAAGCCAGAACGCGTCTATCTCGCATGTCGATAACTAAGTTACCAGAGCGTATAGACAGACGCTTGCGTCACAGCTTTTTGCCAATTAAAGAATGTTAAAAGGAATCATTCTATTATTATTAATAATACCCTATCTACTACATATGTTTCACGGAATTCACCGATCTTCAGGCAGATTTGTATTATTAATGAACGATTCCTTCATAGCGTTTAACATATCATTTCGATACAGAAAAATAATTAATAATATTATTGCCTCCCTCTTTCGTCCAGAACAAAAATGTATTGAGCGACAAGCGTCTGTCTATACGCTCTGGTAACTTAGTTATCGACATGCAAGATAGACGCGTTCTCGCTTTGTCGTTCAATATATTGGACGAGAGAGGGAGGCTATAATATTATTCATTATTTTTCTGTATCGAAATGATATGTTAAACGCTATGAAGGCATCCTTCATTAATAACACAAATCTGCCTGAAGATCGGTGAATTCCGTGAAACGTATGTAGTAGACAGGGTGTTATTAATAATAGAATGATTGCTTTTAACATGGTATTGTATGCTCTTTGAGCTTTTACTTATTTTTACTTTTGAAACCACTTAAACATTTTAAATAAATAATTAAAAGTAATATTTGGATTTTTATTATTTACAAATTTACAATCAAAAATTATGTCTTCTAATAACACTAAAAAAGATTTGAACTCAAAAATGAAAACTTTAGTTTTCGAAATTTCACTTAATCAAAACTTGGCTTATAGCGATTATATTTAAAGAAATTTGTTTTTAAATGTAAAATTAAATAAAATTAACTACCATATATACACATGTACTCACTTATCATGCATCGTCGACCTACTCATATGACTTGTGATTCCATATATTTTATAACAACGCATATAATTAATTTTGAAAACAGCAGATATAAAACAAAATAAAGTAGCTCTTGATTTCTTATTTGTGTTTTTAAAGTAAACTACCAAATAAAAATTGAATACATAAATTATTTGTTACAAAATCTTTAATCAAAATTGTTGAATCTACTTCGCTAAAATTCAAACAAGAAATCAACTTTTTTGTAATTTAAATGAAATAAAATTAATTAAATCATTTCTAAAACCTCGAATGAATCATAAGAACCCCCAATAATTCTCCATTAAATATTTATAATTGAATTAATTGAATACATTTTTACGAGAAGAAATATTTACAATTTTTAGTGTGTGTGATTGCTTTGAAGAACAATTGTATTTTCTCTCGATCGACCGAGGTTCTCTGCTTTATATATCTCGAACCACCTCTATTCGGCATTATTAGTACGCAATAGAGTGAAAAAAACTAAGCCTGTCCTATATTGCATTGATCACGTCATTGCTCCAATAATTTGATTTCTGTTTTTAGAACTTCTCAAATTGACTTTCTTTAATTCCTTCCAATTTAATGTACCTCATGTAAAATTAAATTTTACATCGGATTTTCATTTTCCAACATGTTTAAATAAAGTTCTTAATTCGTTTATGTCATCTATTAGAAATTTTTCTTTCTATATTTGACATAGTATTATGTTTTTAGGTACATGAGAGTTTATGATAGTGAACAAACTACAAGTAATCTTTTGCCTTTGATTATCATATCGACGTTGGCTTCTGTATCATTAGCTGTAATATTTTAACTTAAATTACAGTATGTACAGTTTTAGAAATTATACATGAACTTTAAAAAATATATACAAATGAAAGTATTTTGGTCAATTCTTTATCGAGATTGTGGAATAAAAAATACGCAATTAAAAACTCTGTTTCTGAAATAAATGAAAACATAGAAGCAAGATAATCGATATGCAATTATGTATACGTATTTTGAAAACAAATTTACCTTTTCTATTATACAATGTACATCTCTGTATATATTTAAATATTTTATATAGTGAATTAATAATAGGTGTATTACATGTGATTTTAGTCTCTTGCTATATTTTCTGTAGATTTGACTACATATTGTCTGTTTATTTCTATATAAAAACTACGATAATCTTCTCTTCATTTTCTTCGAAGATTTATAATATAGTATTCATATTGTGATGTATCTCTTTTGCACAATAGTCAGTATTGTAGTGCAAGCGACGCAGCGTGAACGCGTAATTGCTTCAGTAGTGGTTTTCGTGTTTTGTGCTCGGTTTGTGTGTAATCTCCATGTTTATTTTGTTACCCTATTGTTGTTGATCACAGGAACTATTATTAATATATCTCTGTGAAGCTAGACAGCTCAACAGTCGATTAGTATCATCAATTTTGTTAAGGTTGTTAGGACGTTTGTCAATCTCGATATCCTTTATTGTTCAAACTATGTAGTTCGTGTTCTTAGCTACCGGCTGCCGAGGACGTGGAAATCCACTCTGTCTAATAGGAGATCATATCAATAATCGTGTAGTTAGCAGAGTGGACGTCATGATCATTGTCACCATAAACGTGAAAAATGCCAACGGCAAGCATTGACACTTTTTAACAAGACCCTAGTTAATTTTTAACGTATGTTTACCACAGTTAATGAAACCTGTGTTCCTCAGTCCAAAAGACAATCTCGACAATGAACGCACCATGATAGAACTTCCTCAAAGATATTGAGGACAATTCTGTAAATGACAAATTGAAGAAAGAAACGACTTGACTTTCCTTTCTGAAAAGAAGTTTCCGTTGAATGGAGAACTTATTACTGCTGGGGGTTAGCATGGACAGTATCTTGAAAAAGTTCGTTACAAAAATGGTATACTGACAATTCAGGTTCGTTGATCCAAGTGCGTTAAAGTTAAAAGGAAATATGTTAAATATAATAAAAAAACTCAATGCTCTAACTCATTTTTTCATTTCGGTGTCTCGCTTTCAAGTTCATATACGAAACTTGTGTTTCTTTACACAACAATAGAAGGGAACAGGTAAAGGAAATCAATTAGAATTTGGAAATAAAGATATAAGTGATATTCTTTAAAAACACAAAATTTTAAGTTATTTAAAAAATTAGTAATATAAAAATAACGTATGGTATTTTGGATAATTATTAAATAACTAATTTGCCTTTTTAAGGATTTTAATAAATCATTTTGTTACATGCTTAAAATAAATTATTTTCCGTTGTAATATTAACAGATCATAAATAATGTATTATCAAAAATAATGTCTTCGACTGTATTTAAATTCCTTGAAGTGAGATGTAGGAGAAAAAGAACATCGACTCGTCATCATCCATTTACATAAACGCGGAAAATCGAAATACATTTTGAATTAGAACCCTCAGGGAGGAAAAGTCCATGATTATTTGTCATTCGCAATTTTGCAATCTCAAAATTTAACATTACTACACATCTTTTCTCCATTCTACCAAATACGTCTCGTCTATCGCTGCTTCTTTTTCTGTCTTTCTGTCTCTTATGCTCGGCAAGATTTCTTGTTCATCATCGTCGGTAGTCGCCGAACACACACAAAAACTTCGAGTTGTCGAGGAGTTTGAAATTACAACTACTGCCACACTGCTACATTTACTTTAATATCGATTTTTCTCTTATTCGGACCATCGAGAAGAGTTTTCTTAAAGAACAACAAAAAGAAAAATGGAAAAAAAGTCAATCTCACGGAATAGCTTTAACTAAAGATTTTAGAAGTCGTGAAAGTATAAGTACATTATGTAAATATACGGGATGTTATGGAACGTGCATTAATGATTTCGTTTTTAAATTTGTAATCAATGAAAGAAATAAAAATACATGCAGTGGCTAGGTTAAACTCAAATACCACCAGAACAACAACACTTCTTCACTAAAATACTGAAGTAAAACTAGTAAGAAGCAAATTATTTTTCAATAGCATGTGATTTTTGATGCAGCCTGTGGTTGATTAACTTAATCACTACAGGTTGATATATAACCCCTTTCCAAATTAATTTTCGTAATTCTGTATACGTATTTCGACAACTAAGTTGTCATCATCAGCAGATAATTAAGCAGTGTAGCACCTGGAGAACTACAGCAAGAAATATACGTACGAAAAAACTAATTCCGCACACGATCCGTACCGCTGAAGGCCAAAGACGCAGTGCGGGTCTTGGCTTTGAGCGGTAAAAATTCTAAAAAAATATTGCAGGAGTAAAAAATTGCAAGAGGTAAATATGATATTGTCACATAGAAAGAATAAATAGTATAAATTGAAGATAAGAGAAGACGGGGCTAGAGACAGTTTCGAAAGTAGATGGGAAGAACAGCTTTGTAAACTATGAGAAACAAAATTCCGATTCCCAATCATATTTATATTTGACCTGAAAACAATTATCGATATCGAAACGCTTAGCAACCTAGCACAAGTGGAATACTGCCCTTTCTAAATAAAAATCTACACCATTTAAAAATAAAGACGACAAAAAATTTGTCAGAAATTTCAAACATCCAATTTGTTATCAATCATGTTTACCATTTTCATTCACTCCTACCTTACGCTCAACCATTTTCTTGATCATATTTACGATTCTCATGTAGCTATTTGGATCCTTGGACTGTGTTTCATTTGTATCTACTTTGAGAGATGGCATCAGGAGTACAGTTGAATTTGATGGAGCCTGTGGTTTATTGACTTGATCAATAAGGTTAATATATAACCCCTTTCCACAATTAACTATTTGTAAATTCTGTATACGTATTTCGACAACCAAGTTGTCATCATCAGCAGATAAAATCAAAGTGTCGCACCTGGTAAAACACGGCGAAAAAATTGTACGAAAAATATACTCCGTACGCGATCCGCATCGTTGAAAACCAAGATGTGCACTGTGTCTGTTTCACAAGGTTTTTAAAAATACTTTTACTTAAACTAACATGCACTACGCCGAAAAAGGTTATTATGGTCAAAAATGTGTGTGATTTATGTGTGTTTTATGACATTGCTCCTCTTGTCTTTCAGTAGAGAAAAAAGGGGCGTTTGCAGGGGGCCGGCGTCATAAACATTTACCAGATGGCCTGAATTCTTTACTATGTGCATGCTTTCATACGCGTCCAGTTCGCGATAATTGTACACGTTCTTTATCAAATGTAAACAATCCATATTAACACTGTGGTTATTTTCTAATACATGTCTCGCTATACCCGATTTTTCCGGTCGGTTGAATTTTATGTGCGAAAGGTGTTCTTTATACCTGGTTTCGATCGATCTTTTGGTTTGGCCGATGTATTGTTTATTGCACTCTAAACATTCAATCCGGTAGATTCCCGATTTTTTATTCTCTTCAATTTTGTCTTTTGCATTTCCTAACAGCAATTTAAGGGTATTATTAGGGCGGGAACACACCTTAAACCCGTGATCTTTAAAAATACTATTCAGATTTTTTGTCACACGATGGAAAGGTAAACAAACAAAATACTTTTCCCGATTGCTCTGTGGTGAAAGACATGTGGTGTCACGGACTGTTTTTCTTATGTTGGCCTTTCTAATTAATCCATTGATTATTTCCGAATCGAAACCGTTGTATACCGCGATATTCTTAATGAGGTTCAATTCTCTTTCATATCTTACTTTTGTTAATGGGAAATTGATCAAACGATTAATCAGAAAATTGAATGAAGCCATCTTCTGTTGCATGCTGTGATTTGAGTCAGCCGTAATGAATCTATTGACATTGGTTTCTTTTCGGAAAATATCAATTTCTATTTTGAGATCTTTCTTAATAACTAAGGTGTCCAAAAAAGGCAACTTGTCATTGTTTTCTTTTTCTACTGTGAATTTAATTGTCGGGAATTTTGAATTTAACTGTTTAACGAAATCATTTAAGTTGCATTTTTGTGTATTGAAAACCGCGAAAATATCATCGACATACCTGACCCAAATTCTAGGAAAATATTTAGCTTTATTTTTTAGTTCTATTTCAAAATTACTCATAAACAGGTCCGCTATGAATGGAGAAAGACAATTGCCCATTGCAGTTCCCTGTTTTTGTTCATAGAACTTCCCTTCGAACTGAAAACAATTTTGGGACATGCAAAGGTTTGTTAATTTCACGTATTCCTTTATTTTCTCTGGTTCGATCTTATTTTTGTGAAGCAATTCTTCTAAATATTTTAAAGTTTCTGGGATCGGTACCGAAGGAAACAATGACGTTACGTCGAATGAAACTAAAATTTCTCCTTTTTCTAATTTACAATCTTTGATCCTTTGGATAAATTCTAATGAATTATTGACTGAGAGACTTTCAAGTTTTTCGGGCAAATTTTTGTATTCATTCACTAGCCATTTCGATAACAAGTAAGTAGGGGAGTTGATCCCTGAGACAATTGGTCTCATTGTGTTGCCTGGTTTGTGTATTTTAGGCAAACAATATAGTCTAGGGATCAACGGATTACTTACACTTAGCCTATAATTCAGATTCGGGGTTATTAACTTTGAACAACTTTTTAACGCGTTTTTTGTGTCCCTAATCATTTTTGGTAATGGAGTTTTCGTACATTCAACATAGGGACCTTCTGAACAAAAGCGACTATTTTCTAAGAGTGAAAAATTTAATCTCAGAAGGTCCCTATGTTGAATGTACGAAAACTCCATTACCAAAAATGATTAGGGACACAAAAAACGCGTTAAAAAGTTGTTCAAAGTTAATAACCCCGAATCTGAATTATAGGCTAAGTGTAAGTAATCCGTTGATCCCTAGACTATATTGTTTGCCTAAAATACACAAACCAGGCAACACAATGAGACCAATTGTCTCAGGGATCAACTCCCCTACTTACTTGTTATCGAAATGGCTAGTGAATGAATACAAAAATTTGCCCGAAAAACTTGAAAGTCTCTCAGTCAATAATTCATTAGAATTTATCCAAAGGATCAAAGATTGTAAATTAGAAAAAGGAGAAATTTTAGTTTCATTCGACGTAACGTCATTGTTTCCTTCGGTACCGATCCCAGAAACTTTAAAATATTTAGAAGAATTGCTTCACAAAAATAAGATCGAACCAGAGAAAATAAAGGAATACGTGAAATTAACAAACCTTTGCATGTCCCAAAATTGTTTTCAGTTCGAAGGGAAGTTCTATGAACAAAAACAGGGAACTGCAATGGGCAATTGTCTTTCTCCATTCATAGCGGACCTGTTTATGAGTAATTTTGAAATAGAACTAAAAAATAAAGCTAAATATTTTCCTAGAATTTGGGTCAGGTATGTCGATGATATTTTCGCGGTTTTCAATACACAAAAATGCAACTTAAATGATTTCGTTAAACAGTTAAATTCAAAATTCCCGACAATTAAATTCACAGTAGAAAAAGAAAACAATGACAAGTTGCCTTTTTTGGACACCTTAGTTATTAAGAAAGATCTCAAAATAGAAATTGATATTTTCCGAAAAGAAACCAATGTCAATAGATTCATTACGGCTGACTCAAATCACAGCATGCAACAGAAGATGGCTTCATTCAATTTTCTGATTAATCGTTTGATCAATTTCCCATTAACAAAAGTAAGATATGAAAGAGAATTGAACCTCATTAAGAATATCGCGGTATACAACGGTTTCGATTCGGAAATAATCAATGGATTAATTAGAAAGGCCAACATAAGAAAAACAGTCCGTGACACCACATGTCTTTCACCACAGAGCAATCGGGAAAAGTATTTTGTTTGTTTACCTTTCCATCGTGTGACAAAAAATCTGAATAGTATTTTTAAAGATCACGGGTTTAAGGTGTGTTCCCGCCCTAATAATACCCTTAAATTGCTGTTAGGAAATGCAAAAGACAAAATTGAAGAGAATAAAAAATCGGGAATCTACCGGATTGAATGTTTAGAGTGCAATAAACAATACATCGGCCAAACCAAAAGATCGATCGAAACCAGGTATAAAGAACACCTTTCGCACATAAAATTCAACCGACCGGAAAAATCGGGTATAGCGAGACATGTATTAGAAAATAACCACAGTGTTAATATGGATTGTTTACATTTGATAAAGAACGTGTACAATTATCGCGAACTGGACGCGTATGAAAGCATGCACATAGTAAAGAATTCAGGCCATCTGGTAAATGTTTATGACGCCGGCCCCCTGCAAACGCCGCTTTTTTCTCTACTGAAAGACAAGAGGAGCAATGTCATAAAACACACATAAATCACACACATTTTTGACCATAATAACCTTTTTCGGCGTAGTGCATGTTAGTTTAAGTAAAAGTATTTTTAAAAACCTTGTGAAACAGACACAGTGCACATCTTGGTTTTCAACGATGCGGATCGCGTACGGAGTATATTTTTCGTACAATTTTTTCGCCGTGTTTTACCAGGTGCGACACTTTGATTTTATCTGCTGATGATGACAACTTGGTTGTCGAAATACGTATACAGAATTTACAAATAGTTAATTGTGGAAAGGGGTTATATATTAACCTTATTGATCAAATCAGGAGTACATATCTACTTATTTTTTCGCTGACGATTTTTTCTATTCCAGAATATGTCCTTTTACTACGTGTATCATGTAAAACTTATCCTCTTCATATTTACTTTCAATTCACTTCTAAGTTTTATATTCTATACTCGAAGATGACACGAATGAGGAAAATTGTTTAACCTTTAAAAGTCTTATTACTGTAGCACTTAGAGATTACATGATTTCTAGCTGTAATAATTATATTATCAGCAAGCTAATAGCGTTA
This sequence comes from Dermolepida albohirtum, assembly GCA_031893035.1. Lineage (NCBI taxonomy): Eukaryota > Metazoa > Arthropoda > Insecta > Coleoptera > Scarabaeidae > Dermolepida > Dermolepida albohirtum. The sequence continues at coordinate 44,453 of JAVIWB010006416.1, forward strand.
TACATATTACACTTTATTTTTCCATTTAGATTACTCTCAATTGTCTTCTGAATTAAATGAAATTTTTGTTAATATTGAAACATCTTTTTCCTTGAACTCTGTTCTTATTACAAATGCTTTCTTCAAACTACTTGGGTTATATAATAGAGATAATTTAAATTAAAGCGGAAGTCTATATACAATGTATTTGATATTACTGAACCGATCTTAATTTAATTAATAGCAAATTGATAATTCCTGAAATGTCACATATAAATACACTAAACAACAGGAAACAACAGACGACTGGTATTGGTTAACTTTAGTGCTCATCTACAGGCGCTTATATGAACTTTTCTTCTATATTTAGACATAGGAGCAAAGAGGAAAACCAACGAGAAATCAATATTTCATAATAATTAATATTGTCGAAATGGTTCGGTGATGTGCCTTTGTTCCACTGTGGGGATTTACGAAGCATTTGGTTACAGTCTGTGTATTTGAGTATAATTTCTATTGTTAAACTGCTAGAATTGATATTAATTGATAGTCAACAAGACGTAGGATAACTGAACACAATATATTGTTAACGATACGTATGTACATGGGAATCCGTATCAATAATAGAGGGTATAATTCGTGTGTCAAAAATCTAATGAAGACATAATTTACAACGCTTTTCGATGTAATTCGATGTAAAGTGAAATAATTTTGTTATTGAATAAAATAATTAGAAGAAGACAAAAGAAAATATTATTTTATCATGACATTATTTAAAGCATCTGTGTAAATTCAATGATTTCATAATATATTTTAGCGGAGACAATAATTACAACGTGATGGCCATTAAATCAAAATGTATGTATCATGTTTTAGTACCAATATTCAAAAGACAACAATAATAATAATAATCTTTATTATCCAATGGTATACAGTTATGGGGACAAATGGAAGTATATACATATACAGGTATACCGTGAATATATTTTATAATGCAACATGCACATACATACACTAGTTGCTAGAGTAACGTAATAATGAAATGACAGCAATGTATTTTAGCGTGTATTTTATTTTGCAACATAGGATGTCAAAATAAGTTACTATATTTTTGAGGTATGTATAGTGTAGAAGAAAAACTGACCGTCCAAGACCGAGTCCAACTACAATAAGTAGGTTAGTACAGAAGTATAAAAATAATGGATGCATCGTTCCTAATCATAAAAAAAAGAATAGGCCAAGATATGTTATTACTGACGCCAAAAGAGATGAAATTCTACAAACAATCGAAAATAATAATATGCTCTCCACAAGAGCTTTAGCACAAACTACAAATGTAAGCAAATCTTCCGTGCATAAACTACTAAAACGAGAACATTTTAAGTCGTATCATTTTCAAAACCATCAGGAACTAATTGCGAATGATGCAGAAAGAAGAAGTAACTTTTGTGAAATCATGTTGGATAAGCTTCATAATGATGATACTTTACTACGCAGAATTTGCCTTACAGATGAAGCAACATTTTATGTAAATGGTGAAGTAAATTCACAGAACTGCCGCTACTGGAGTAGAAAAAATTTGCATAGATATCATATCACAGGGACTCAGCGGCCACAGAAAGTCAATGTTTAGACTGGGTTGATTGGGCACCATATTGTAGCACCGTTTTTTATTGAGGGTACTCTTACAGGAGAAAAATATTTAGAATTGCTTGAGTACAGAGTTATGCCAGCCCTCCACGCTTTAAATATTGATGGTGAGATTTGGTACCAGCATGATGGCGCGCCGGCACGTAATTCTCATATGGTTAGAACATTTTTCAACCAAAGATTTCCAAACCGTTGGATAGGCCGTGGAGGAGAAGTAGAATGGTCCGTAAGGTCACCAGACCTACCTCCAAACGATTTCTTTCTTTGGTCATGTATCAGAAATAAAGTTTTTCATGGAGAACCTCTAAACAAAATTGACCAATTAAAAAATAGAATACGAGTTGCTGCAAGAGAAATAACTCCAGAGCAGATACAAAATACAATAAATGAATTCTACAATCGCTTAGGATACTGTCTGGCCGTCAATGGTGACATTTTTGAAAATTTGTTAAATTAGTTTTTAAATTTTGTTCAACTACTGTATTTCACATCCTATATTGCAAAATAAAATACACGCTAAAATACATTGCTGTCATTTCATTATTACGTTATGTATGTATGTGCATGTTGCATTATAAAATATATTCATGGTATACAGAAACTATAGTAACTAAAATTAATTTTTAAAAAATATGAAAATGAAAAGAAAATCTGAAAAATAGCTCATTGAAGGGAATAGAATAGAATCAAGAAGATATCCTTAGTGTATCAGTATTCTAGCACATTGAGGTAAGAGGACACTATGCAAAAAGAAGATAGGACTGGAAAGTTGTAAGATAAAAGTAGAACAGAAACGAAAGGACAAACAGGGTGCAATAAATTAATAGAAGGAAATAATAATGGGGAGTCCAACAAAGCCACGAATAGATTTCCACGAAATCTTGCTATGTGATTCCGTCGAAGATCCTGTAAAGACTGCACATCATATCTTCTTAACACATTTTGTACCAGGCTACATAAATGGTTTAATATCTTAATGAAATTTTCATGGCTAGTTAGAAATCGGCCAGAAGACTATTTTCTGTATTTCTTTTTTTTTTTCTGCCGGTGATTATCTTTGGAAACTCCTGGTCGAGATCTCGACCGCTGGGATAATTAGAGCAATCAATTTTCTGTATTATATGGTATCAATATGGTAACGGGCTACTTAAAATAATTAAATATTAGAGCTAAAGCTATATATAAATGAAAAAATTGAAGAATTTATTTATTAATATTACTTATTTTCATTTATTGAAAAAGAAAAAATTATTTTAAATTTTTGTGGTAGGCCTTGAAGCAAGAACCCACATCTAAATTTACGTTACACTTATCGCTAGTATAGGCAGTATGCTTCTTGCATATTTTGGCGATAGCAGCGCTTGACGGACACAGACATGTGTATATCTTTTATTTTAGGCAATGATGTTGATCGGCGTATAAAGTCATGGTCACTTCCATTTTCTTCATCGGACGAAGTTACCGGTTCCGGTTCGACGGATAACAACAAAGTTTTTGTTGTCAAATTCTTAAAATCAATTTTACTCAAGGGTTTCTTATTGGTTTTTTCAGCAATCATGCAATGCAATATTCTTGCATTGACACTGACGCTGTCCTAGCAGGTTAGCCAAAGTGGCCACCACCATTTCTTGGCTCTGATTCCAATCCGATAATTAGCGACAGCATTATCATGCAAGTCAACTCCGCCCATATACTTATTCTAATTAGCAATAAGGTTGGCTTGGGGTACGGCCATCCGTTTTTTTTTGTTTTCTATCATATCGCATTACATTTCTTATCAGATCCATCTGATCATAGTTCGTAGCCAATGTCACCTCTGCACTGTCTCTCCATCGAACCAAAGCAATGTTATTTTCTTGATCGAATGCGTAATCCATATCATGGTGAGGTAATTTAGTTTTTAGGCCTGCGCCAATTAGTCTGTTTTCGCGGATTGTGCCAGTTGCACAAAAACCTTGTTCCATTAGAAGGCACAGCAAGTGGTATCCGGTGCAAAAGTTATCAAAATGAACAGTATGTTGCCTAGGATACTCACAAATCGACATTAGGCACATAACCACGCTAGCACCTAGGCCAAGTTGTTTATCATATTTATCAGATGCTCCAGCATATGGTTGGAATTGAAACAGATACCCTTTCGATGAACATAAACACCAATACTTGTATCCGAAGCGTATTGGTTTCCCCCTGATAAACATCTTGCAACTATGACGACCAAAATATGGTACCATTTGCTCATCAATTGAAAAATTCGGTTCAAAAACACCAAACTGCATAAACCGAGCATTCAGAAGATCAAACAGTGGCCTTACTTTAGCGAATTTGTCATTTTTATCGATTTCATCGTTATTTGCAATGTGGAAGTTTGATTTCAATTTTTGAAACTTATTGCGTGCGATTGCTTGTTTTACGATAGCTATTCCATAAGTTGGTTCATAGCTCCAATAATTTTGTACTTTAGGGACGGAATGATAATCGGAAAATAGCAATATCCCAAAGAATCGACGCATTGTGGCTATATCAACCAAATTTCCAATATTATTATTATGTTGTGCAGCATATCTGTTTGTCTTATTCACCAAATATTGAGTAACTTCATCGTCCAAAAATAATAAATTAAATAAATTAAAAATAATAGATTAGTCTTTAAAATAAACTTAGTGCACTAGTTATCCCAATGGTCGAGATCATGACCAGCTAAGTTCATGGTTGTCTGGCGATTAGCTGGAGTAACTGTAATTACTAGTTTGTGTACACTAAAATTTATGTTGGCTATTTAAATCAATAAGAAATTTTATTTTTCTTTTTTATGCAAGTAGTTACAATACATTTAACAAAAGGCTTTTTTTAGTCTATTCTTGCGCGCTTCCAGGTGCAACTTTAAAAGGTGTGGGGGAGATAAAAGTTTCCGGTCGGAAAGCCAATACGCCAAACTTAATTGTAAACTTAGAAAACCAATTGAATTCCACTACCAAATATAACTAGTTATTTGATGAAAAACAGCTAAAGTTTATGGTCGAGATCTCGACTACTGATACAAAATGGGTTAACGAGCTATAATCGATATTAAATTATGAAGACATTATCAATTCTGTAACTTCTATAACGTCATTGGAACAAATTCCAGTCTGATAAAAACAAAACTAAAGAATAATGTTTTCAGCACATAACCTTCCTAAAAATGTTCATTTGCGCAGTACAAAATCTAAAGCTCTTGATACAGTAATGCAAATGTAATAATACACATAATTTGGTCTGTTCGCAAGATATGACACCAAAACTCAAACCAAAAGCCCACGACTTAGCAAGTAAAATTGCAATGTGTATTGTATCAAAAGCACTACTAAAATCAGTGTAAATGGCATCTACTTGACCACGCGCATCAAGCTGTCCACTAATAAATAGACAAATGGTCACAAGATCTATTACAATAGATCTTTTACAAATAAACTCATGCTGGCAGGATGAAGTACTTGCTTTGGCATCAAGACGTAGGCAAGATCGACAACTTTAGCAAAATTTGATAAAATTGCTACTGGTCTATAATAATCAACACAAGTGTTGTCGTTTTCGTTTTCTTTTTGGAAAATGAACTAATTCGTAGCTAAAAAAATTCTTGCATTATGTAAAAGAGGACTAGAAATTAAATCATGACCTGCAATCTCATTCTGAGAAAATTTAGCCAATATATCAATTACCTCCTCTTCAATAACAGATAGTGTAAATGGTAAATTGATAGAGTGTTGAACATGCAGAGAGAAAAATTTATGCTAGACAGATGTGATGAACTTTGGAAAATGCGTCAACTATACTCGAAATGATTCAAGAAAGGTTTCATTATAGAATAAAGTTTTAGGTATTGTTTGGCATGAATATATTGGAAAAACTTCCTTAGATTAGCTTTGATGGATTCATCGATTCGTCTGAGATAAACAGAATAAGCAGCAACAATATCATCTCTACAGATTGTACGAAGTCTTGATCCTTTCAATTTTAAGTTGGAAACTGTGAACCATGTGATATATCTAAATCTAGTTGACAGAGAAGAATATTTTAGAGATCGTTATCTAGGTGAGAGACATCCACTTAGTGAAAACTATATCGAATGTTTCATATCGTTAGATGAAAATGTAAGCTGAAGGGTTGAGAATGTACAAAACTCCAAATATGCATAAAGGTGGATGGCAAACATGAACAGAAACAAGTGTGAATTTATACAACGCTATTAGAGTATTACAGGCAAAATTGGACGTAACAAGATCAAGTAGTTGATTATCACAGTCAACAGTTGAAAAAACGATACCCCCATTGTCGTCCAAATATGCAATCGTCCGACAGAACGACGTTTGTGTTCGTCCTGCCATATGTACAGCACCATTGTCACGGTGCGTATACAGACAAAACACTTTTAAACTTGACATACACCATTAGGTGAACATCTGATAATAATTCAAATGTTCATGAGACTATGTTCACGACGCGTTTCAAGTATATAAGCTCTCATCAGCTAAATTGTATTGGACGAACAAAAACTTCGTTCTTTTAGACAATTGCATGATTAGACAAAAGAGGAAAGTATTATTGACTCACTCTTTGCTATATCGCAAACGATACTACTCATAGAGAATAAGTTCGTTAATAAGATCCTACTTTACCTGATGAGAATTGGTATACTCGAAGTGCGTTATAAACTGGGTCTTATTAAAATTTTAATTATTCTCAGACACTCGATTAACAGTTATTTTAAATAGCTTACGATTAAGAAGACTGCATAAACAGTTGAATGACCAACATTTATTAAAGAAAGAATGAGTCATATATGTCTGATAGCAAAATGATATGAGTACCTACACTTCTATCCGAGAGATAAACATACAGTTCTCTCTCATTACTTTGTATTAGTGTTAACTTTCTTGTTTTTATTTAGAAGTTTTAGCTCTAATTCATGATCGGTGTTCGTTATTTCTTTCCCTATGTTTTAGATCTCATAATTTATTTTCATAAATTACTACCGATCATATCGTTGCAAATTTTCTTTTTTGCATTTTTTAATTACTTACAACTGGCTTGAATTCTCTGTTTGGTAGGCAAGGAAAATTTCTCGATACATTTCATTGCTGAAATTCTATTTTCCACCCTGTACATTATGAACATTTTTTTTATAATGGAATCCCTGATATTTATTTGGAAAACTATTGTGAATTCATAGTATGAGCTTTCGCAAATAACAAAAAAAACACTTTTATGTTCTTCCTCGGAAATCCCGAAACTGGTCTCTCCGGAATTCCGCCTCACAGAATAGTAAATATGTGAAACGTAAGCATGTCGAAATAAGATCCAACCAGATTTAAAGGAATGCACGCACTTCACGATGAAAAACATAAGAAAATAAACTAAAAACCGACCGCTTTGCTTTTACATAAGCCGCTTTGCATACACAGGAGCACGTTTCATGGATAATATTGACAGATATGTTTGTCTGTTCCTCTACATCGGGCATTTTCATTCAGTTATTATAATCTGAAAATCGTGGAGGCAAACTGTGAACGATGGACAGGACAATAGGGAACAAACAACGTAACGGTGGGATATATTTTATGCGATCGGCGTTAGTGAGTGTCTATATGGGTGAATGTGTGTGTGTGGATATGCGAGTGGGTAGAAGCGTTTTGGGAATCGAATATTGTTATGTCTCATATTCAAGCATATTCGCAAAATAAAATCTAATATATATGCCGAATCTAAATGCAAATATCGTTTCGAGTTCGAAACTCTGGAAAATATGTGTATTGAATAAATTTTCCGGCGATATTATCACGTGTTAATGGGGACATACAGGAAGGAGAATATTTTAAATTAATTAGAAAATTTGACCGTTGCAAACGAGTTGCTTTCACACGCCTTTAGCGATGAATTAATTCAATTTTGAATATAGTTTAGGAACCCATCACACTACTTCTTTTACAATAGATACATTCAGGTGCAACACTGTGTTTAATATCCTAATGACGATGATAATTTAGTTGTCGAAATACATATACAGAGTACAAATATTGATGTGGTAAGGGTTTTTTTATCTTTCTTGGTTGTCGAATTATTGTTTATCGACACAATTTTTTCATCTTAATCGTTTTCAAGACCGAAAATTTCAACAAGCGAACATTTACTAATGTAAAATAACTTTTCAAAAATATTAATTTCTGCTAATATACTTCTTTTGAAAAATTAAGATTTTCGTCAAAACAAAGAATTTTGAAATAAACCTTTGCAGTACGTAAAACGGTAATTCTGAAGTAGAAGACTACAAGCTCCCTTTTTATATTAAATCATTCAAACTTAAGGTTCTCTGGGTAAGTTTTTTTACGAAAAAGGCGTAACATCGAATAGATTTGTTTATAAAAGGTTTTCCAATAAGGACTTGACAACTTTTTTTCAAAATAAAATGCAGACCATTTGAGATATTTCAAAAACTTTATTATCGGGTTGAAGTACAATCAAAACATTTATGAATGGAACTCGACTTCGTTCATACGGCCACCGCGGGCACGTTTGCAGCGGTCGATTCGTTGGACCCAATTTTCGATGACTCGGCCACACAATTTGGCCGAAACGGCTGCTATTTCGCGTTCAATGTTGGCTCTGAGCTCTTCCAATGTTGTCGGCTTGTTGGCATAGACCAATGACTTGACGTAGCCCCAAAGAAATAACTCTAGAGGCGTTAAATCGCACGAACGAGGCGGCCAATCGACTGGTCCATTTCTTGAGATAACACGCTCATCAAACTTACTTAGCGATAACGATTACCATTCACAGTAACGTGACGATCATTATGGTCGACAAAAAAATATGGCCCTATGACGCCGCCGGCATCCAAACCGCACCAAACAGTTATTTTTTGTGGATGAAGTGGTGTTTCATGAAGCACATGTGGATTTTCATCCGACCAATAACGCATATCTTGCTTATTGACGAACCCATTGAGCCAAAAATGAGCTTCGTCACTGAAAATGATTTTGCGATGAAATTGATCATCTTGGCGCATCTTTTCCAGAGCCCAATCGGAGAACGTACGTCGCTTCAAATGGTCCATCGGCTTCAATTCTTGAGTCAGCTTGATCTTGTATGAGTGTAAACCAAGATCCTTAAGCAAAATTCGCCATAAAGTGGTCTGGGTGATGCCCAACTCTTGAGAACGCCCTGGAATTGACTGATTTGGATCATTTGCTACGGACGTTTCGACGGCAGCGATATTTTCGACACTTCGACCAACCCGTTGTCTCCCTGGCACGGCAACATTACACAACGAATATGTGGACTCAAATTTTTGCACTAAACTTGTTACTGCCTGTCTACTAGGGCGAGAATTACAACCGAAAGTCGGAGTTAACGCTCTTAAAGTAGCGGTCACCGACTCCGAATTTCTGTAGTAAATTTTTATAATTTGCAGACGTTGTTCGTTCGTGTTGTTTACCATAATGAAAATGTTAAGTTTACTGAATAAATTGACAGTGACAGTTCGATGATTAGTGAAAGGGTGCGTTCACAAATTGAATTAAAAATTGTCAAGTCCCTATTGGAAAACCCTTACTTTATCTATTTTAACTTGTAATTGTTGTGTCGTTGTTATTTACTTTTGTACTTATGACATATTCCATGTTTTTTGACATTATGGAACGTATTAAATATTATTATTATTTTTGTGTTAAATGGCTATTTTGTATAAATACTCTTGTAATTTATACTAAATATTGCGTAAATACAATTACATATGCATGTATATAAATAGTTTTGTATGTAATTGTCGTCAAATTGTCAAATTCTGAAGTGGTGCATAAAAGCCAGTATGATTTTCAGATTTAGCACACCCAAATTACTAAATAACAACTCTCATTTAGAAGTCGGCAAAAATCGTGTTGACCAATGTAATAATTATATTAACAAGACAAGACAATATGAGAGATGACAAAAAATCCTAAAAATAAAATCGCCTTAGAAAAACAAGTCTTGTATGAGATACCATACGCAGACTACAAACGATCGTATATAGGGAAGGAAAACAACTAGATTACATAATTTTTAGCCCAGTACGACAAGTTATAATATCAATTTTGACCAGACCATGATAGAAAGCGAACACCTGCCTAAAAAAATCATGCAAGAAGTCACAAAAATAGAGAAGCGGCGCAATAACGTTAATAAGCGCGATGGTGGACAATGCCTACCGTGAAATCATCAATCAATTTCTGGAGAAAGGTGCAAATAAGGCAGAGCAATAAAACAAACGACGGATAGAATATAACTGCTGATACACGTACTCCTACCAACCCCCAGCGCCGATTTGTCCAGGCAACAGCGAAGACGGAACGTATAAAATCAGGAGTGCCGAGAGCCAGGTACATTCGCCTGATTCGAGCCGAACGCGAGTCAAGAGAAGAAGATAAGTAAGATTTCATTGAAGCATCAGAACAGTCTTTCTATAACAAGGAAGACACACGGTACTATACCTGAAAAGTGATTCATGATATGATTATTATATGTTTGTCACTAAAGGAGAGATTCTTTTATTGTAGTGCTTCGTATGCACTTATATATATATATATATATATATATATATATATATATATATATATATATATATATGTATGTATATATGTATATGTATATAAGTTAGTTTATAATGGCACTCTAAAGTCGACAGCTGATCGCACTGGCGCCAAATTTAAATGTCTAACCCCGCATCGGTAGTATATATTTTCGACCTATAAACCCGTACGTTAATATTGCAAACTACCGTCAGGCACTACATACTCGTAGTATTCAGTGAAATACGTGATATTATGGATATGTACTTATAATTTATAGACAAGTAAAGATAATATGCGATTAATTTATGAAATATTAGAATTAAATATAAGCAAACAGACACACATGAAATTAATAAACTGAATATAATGTGTACATAATAGGTAAAAATAAATACTTAAAATTCTTAATAATAAAGGATATCTTTTAAATAAGATCTTTTAAAAACAACTTCACCATAAGCAAACGTTCCGTTGACCAAGAACAACTTTTATATAACCCTGTTTCGACCTGACAAACCTTCGATTTAAGTATTATACAATAGTAGACGTCAGCATGTCCTCTGCAAGAGAGATACCGTCATTAGAATATAGCATGCGCAAATATACGCGATGTTAGATTTTAATTAAATTACCGAACTTTTATGAATATATATCCGTTATTTAAAGCTTATAATATTTGCGTTCATACTTCAAGAGAAATTACGAGGATTAAACTTGTTTATTTAAAAATTAAGAAATAAAGACAACAAACGACAGAATGAGGACAAAATCTCTGTTTGACGAAGGATTTTCACCATGGGTAAACGTTAGAAAGCGTAGGGCAAAATACTGAATGACTAATGCATCGAGAATTAGCGTCTGCTAGAGATACAGTACTTGTTTAACGTAGTAAACTCATTGGGATGTTCTCATGAAAGGATTTAAGGGTACGGAAAGGGCAAAAGATACAGGAAAGGCGCTCGACGTTGACACTGGAACGAGGTACCTTTTCCCGTCACAAATTTGCATAAATAACGTTGTTTATGCGTACTGTTTAACTGAGCGAAAGTTTTTCTAAATGTCGTCCGATCCAATTTTGTAGGTGCGGATCACTGGATGAGGAAAATAACGATGGTGTGAAGTAAATATTTGTCAATTTAAAGGCAACAAACTTTGTCGTTTCTAAGCTTAGATGACGTATTTGGGATTTAAGCTAAAGTTTTCTTAATAAAAACTTTTTACTTTCGTTTCGTTTTGTTACTATTTACCAATTCTAATTTAGCAATATCTAAAAAAAGAATTCTTAATTTATGGCATTTTAAGAATATTATTTTGTAGTTATGTGTTTATAAATTAACTGTATTTTCTATTAATCAACAAACAAATTTTCTTTTACTTACCATATGAGTATACCTTTCACCTGTCTACAACAGCCTTACAGTACTATGATGAAAACATTTGTTCCAAAAACATATGCCGTGATTTATTGAAGTTGACGAAGTCTCCAATCCACTCGTAAATTGCTATACAATTGTCCTCCAAAAATATTTTTAAAAATTCTTCTCCAGCATGGCTAAATGATTTTCAATGGATACAAGTTCAACTTTAATGTTTTGTTCTTCGGCGTGTAAGCTTTAACAAATTCATCCATTTAGAAATATTTCTAGGTTTTCTTGCTTTATATTTCTGCTCTAGAAATACAATTTTATACAAAAAGCATTAGCTTTAACACTCGTATCCAAGACATACGTATGTATGCGTTTGCTCCTTGGAATTGAAGATTCGAGATATTTAATTTTTCGAATATGTCAATCAGTAGCCCAATTTCATGACAAAGAAATCATCTCGAAACTTCTCGGCTTCCAATGAGTTTTTTTTTCTTTTAGAAAAATGGCGATTTCGTCTCTAAATTTATAAACACGTTGCAAAACTTTCCCACGTGATAATCATCTTGCTTTGATAGAAAACGGTAACGCTGAATGTACTGCACCCGCAAAGTAGAACAAACATTCTCCTTTTGATATTATTTACTACGACTACACCATCGTAAGCACAACATTCAGACCAAGACTCATTTCTTTTGAAGCCAGAGCTTCTCTATGAATTAAAATATGTCCAAATACACTGTGGAAATATTTATTTCACAAGTGTTTGCAAACTTTTGAGCCTTCCAGACACTGTACGAGCACTATTGGTGCATATTCCGACGCAATTTCTCCACTCTATGTTAGTCTTATTTATAAATTTATTTAATAATTAAATAATACAAGCGATATTGCTCTTAGTTCTACTGGCTTGCAGACAAATATTTCTTCTACTGCAGACATTCAATTAAATGAGCATTTTTACTACTATCTTTTGCCACATAAAACTGATTTGAAAATAATTTATCACACAATTTCCCAAAAAATTGATGCTGTACATCTTCAGCTATATCACCAATCCAATTCGACGAGTATCAGCATCACTTGTTTAAAAGAATTATCTCCAAAGATATGTACTTTCTACAATCTCAATCACGGTTGGTAGAATTAGTTCTTCATCAAAGGCGCAAGGCTTTTTAACTTCTGGCTATTTGATACGAAACTTTATAAGGGGCAAGTAAAGCTGCAAACCTCCACCTGTAAGATGTTTGAAATACCTGAAACATACAGGTAGCTCATTTGTTGCAAGCAGGTGCGCTGATTGAGCGTGTCTCAATCTCATTATCATTATGACTGTAGTATTACCACATTAAATATCAATAGAAACACTAGTGACATACGCCACTATCCGCTTTGACACTGTAAACCCGAGGTTTTTCGGTGTTACCTACAATTTCCCTTTTTATCCATTCTTCATGATTTACCTGCATTCTACCTGATTCCCCTACTGTGTCTTATAATTAAGATTGAACAATTCTCGGGCTAACAAGCGACAAGAAGCGTTGGAAGGCAATTGCGCCCAGGCATTGCCGATAGCTTGCACCGTGTCAAAGTCAAAGTATGTATTTTACTGTTTGCCTGTACGCTACTGCGTGCTCGGAGGTTTAGTCAATATTACTTATGATTTAGAAAGTTTGTCATTGAGACTAGCGCAATTCGACATCTCCGTATTACCTCTTTAAAAGCCTTGGTTTTTTATACGACACTAAACTTATCGTCTGTGATCATATTAGTTGTATTTTTTCACCAACAGAAACATCTTTGGGATTTTTTATTCGAAACACTTACTCATTTATCGATGTTACAGCTCACAATTGAAACCCCATATTTCTCTTTAATAACAAATATGCAACTACTGTTTGGAATTTCATTTACTAGTTTATGGGAGACAACTATAAGGTATTCAAAGAAAATTCCTGCCCATGGTTTAGATGGAGTTTACCCTAACTTAGAACTTTCTTGTTCAGAAGTACCTCCTACACAATTTCGTCTCATGCTTTTTGCTGTAACTTTTCTTTTGAAATAAATCTTTTGAAATAAATAATCAAATGCAATGATAGAAAGAAATGGAACTAAGTACATATGTAATAGAAGTGAGGTGTTATATTTATCATGCAAAATGGTACAGATTTCACCACATGGCAAAGTGGGATAAGGAAATAAAAAGTTTCTCCTTTGAAATATTTCCAGATGGAAGAATGAGAGACAGTCACTCAGCGAGGAATATGCCCTCCTTGGGCACTGGTGCACATTGTTCATCTATTAATCATGTAGTCTACTAAACTATTGAGAAGTCATTGATGGGACATTGTCTCTCAAGACGTTTTTCAGTTCTTGCACGCTTCGGAGAATTTGAGTTCTTAGAAAAACACGTCTGCCGAGAGCGTGCCAATAATGATCTATAGGATATATCCGATCCTCTTGATGTGTGGTGTTCATTCCACTACCTGCAGCATACTTTCGCATAGCATTTCCATTTTCAGCGGCGTTTTTTAATCGCGAGATGATATTTTTTGACACTTCCATTACTGTGGCCACAGTAGTAACACTTTGACATGCTTCGAGTCGTCCAACTACTGCTCGTCGAAGATCGCAAGCTTTCAAATGATATCTAATAGGCATTTTACTCTTAATTATTGCCGTATCACAAAGAATCTTCCAGAAATAAGTTCAACAACCTACGGCAGTATTTTCGTCGAACACCTTGCTGCATGAACTTACAAATAAATAAAGAGCTTTGTCAAGCACCATACATAAAGCTATCCATTACCAAATGATTAAAGAAACCCAGGGAAAAAAAGAACAGTTTTCGCATTATTATGTACATACTTGAGTGATGCCAGTAAAGAATAAACGTCACTTAAAAGTCATATTAATAAAAGAAGAAGAAAAAATAATTCATAAAAGTATGAATACATTAAATACAACAAGAAATTTGGCCACATACCAGCTGAAAAAGTACCTAACAAAAAAAGTGGCTTGCGGTATTCTAGATTTCACAGTAGTTGTTATCACATTGCTTATTTAAACGGGAATATTAAAGAATATTTTGTGCTTATATAAATTCATGCTGCATATATGTATGTTATGTATACATGTGCATGTCCTAAATTGCAATTCCAAGCGGAGAAAATTCATTTTAGTTTATTTCGATGTCATTTCATTTACAATTTATGTAGGTAAAAAGTAGAGATATACTATGTATATTATCGCAGAGATGTCCGCTTCGGTAATGAAAGTTATATTGTGTCGGAAGCACTAAAAATGTAGAAACAAAAACACGAAAAAAGAAAAGCCCGAATAATTGTTTTAGCACATTTTCCAGAGAATCATTATTGTTCATATGAAAGTCTTTTGAACGGTTTGAGTTCCATAAAAATAGCAATATTTTAACAAAATATCAAGCTTGAAAAAATAATTTTATATATTATATATTAAAGATGTACATAGTATTCATTTATAGTATAACTCCATCTAATTCTTTGAAAATTGAAATTACTTTCATCCATTTTAGCACTGGTAGAAATATTCAATCAATGCAAAATGCATTCATTCAGCTAACATTTTTAGTTGCCTATTTGCGATGCACTGAGTATGTTGACAAACATTTAAAAAATGATAAAGTAAAAAATTACTTTAAGAACTAATACTTTCATGTCAAATTAAAAAATATTTTGAATAAACGCAATACGTAATTAATTCAATATTTATGTTCTGAAAAGCCGTTTATTTAAAATACGATTTCATTTTAAACAAACTTGTTATTGCAATGAGAGAACTGTATGTTCATTTCTCAGATAGAACTGAAAGCACTTATATCACTCTAACAGATATTCAACAATACAGCCATTGACTAAGTAAATAGAGACGCGTGCATATAAAGAGTAAAGTGCAGTTAATCAAAAAAGCCAGTAAACGTGTATTACTATCAAAACGCTACATTACTACGTAGCTTATTCCATTCGGAATTCTATAAATCAAATAGCAAAGCGTATATAAACACGGCTAATTGTCAAATAAAATGTAATTAGTCAAAACTACTGCCAAAATGCCAGTCAGATAGAATTTGTCGGCAAGTTACAAGCTCCTGGTGTCCTGGGGAGTGTATATATATGTATATATATATATATATATATATATATATATAAAGCAGTCAGAGATAATTATATGTTTATCCCTTGGATAAAAGGAAAAGCACTTATATAACAACATAACTACGTACTTGTTTTCTCTCGGAAATTTATAAATCAAATAGAAAAGTTTTTAAGTAAACACGACACTTTGTTATTTATATGATACATAACGTATATTTTTTTTTAGAGGTATAGAACTTTGAAATGGAATAAAACAAATATGATTTTTTTAAATTGACATGAAGTTTACTTTATTCGAAAGATAATCTTCTGGCATTATAATTTAAATATGACTTCTGGCATATGATCGCCACGGCTGGCTCGGACGTAGTCTAATCTGGAGGGCCAATTTTCGATGACTTTTTCCAACATTTGTGGCCGTATATCGACAATAACGCGGCGAATGTTGTCCTCCAAGTGGTCAATCGTTTCGGGCTTATCGGCGTAGACTAGCGACTTCACATATCCCCACAGAAAATAGTCAAGCGGCGTTAAATCGCACGATCTTGGAGGCCAATTCACGGGTCCGAAACGTGAAACTATGCGGTTACCAAACGTTTCCTTCAATAAATCAATTGTGGCACGAACTGTGTGACATGTTGCGCCGTCTTGTTGAAACCACAATTCCTGCACATCATGATTGTTCAATTGAAGAACGAAAAGTCAGTAATCATGGCTCTATAGCGGTCACCATTGACTGTAACGTTCTGGCCAGCTGCGTTTTTAAAGAAATACGGACCAATTATTCCACCAGCCCATAAAGCACACCAAACAGTCAGTTTTTCTGGATATAACGGTGTCTCAACATACACTTGAGGATTATCGTCACTCCAAATACGGCAGTTTTGTTTATTGACGTATCCATTCAACCAAAAGTGAGCTTCATCGCTAAACAAAATTCGATTATGAAAATCGGGATCAACGGCAATCTTGTTTTGGGCCCATTCACCGAATCTACGCCTTGCTAGGTGATCGTGTGGCTTCAATTCTTGCACGAGTTGGATTTTGTAAGCACGCAAACCTAGATCTTTCCGCAAAATCTTCCATAAAGTGGATGGACACATATCCAATTCCTGTGCACGATGGCGGATAGACTGATTCGGGTTTTCCTCTACGCTACGCTCTACAGCAGCAATGACTTCTTCTGTACGCACTGTACGACGTCTCTCTGGATGCGTGTTATCATTTAGAGTATACGTGGTGCGAAAATGTTCCATAGTTAATCGAATTAATTGCTCTGATGGACGATTATGTTGACCGTAATATTGACGTAGTGCGCGATACGTATTTCGAACAGAACCATGATTTTCAAAATAAATTTGCACAATCTGCAAGCGTTGTTCAGGCGTCAGTCTATTCATGTTGAAATGACAAACCAGACTAAATATAAATCACTTAACAGCTGACAAAATGGCCGCCAGTTAAAAAAGTGTTGCCAACTTAAAGTTCTATACCTCTAAAAAAAACACCCGTTATTTATGTCTTTTCCCACATGTACGTGTGCGAACATAAATGCATAAGTGATAGTTTTCTTCTACAATTCTATAAATCAACCAGAACAGAAAAAGCAAAGCATTTAATTTGACAACAATTTGACATTTTTCAAGTGTTTTCAATATGCATCCTTTTACAATTATTTAACTAACAATTGGTTAACTCAACTTACGAAAAAATTTCATTCAAGTTTGTTGAATTAAGAAATCCTTTTTCCTCGATACAGCTTGCAAGGAAGTTGGGCAAGCCTAAATATCTGCAGAGGAAAAAGGATTTCTTACCTTTTTCCTCAATACAGCTTGCAAGGAAGTTGGGCAAGCCTAAATATCTGCAGAAAGTCACGCTTGAGGAACATACTGGATGTGTATCATCCAAAATTCTTGTTTCATATTTTTGAAGTAAACTTACAAAAATCTTTCATTTTAGCATTTGACAAAATAACATAAAGATTTTTTGTCTTTTAAAAACTATCTGAAAATCTCGAACGAAATTAATATCTCTCTATTTTTGCTTAATATATACATATAGTATAATATAATACAATATAATATGGTTTAAAATTGTACTACGACCAATAAATTATTATTTTATTACTATCAAAATTTTGTCATCTCAATCTCTTCTGACAATTTAATCCTATGGAGGTAATAGAGTATGGATAACATCTCTGGTGTCAGAAAATAATCAACACTCTTTCGAGTTTCAATAAAACTTTTCTTGGAAATGTTTTGTCTTTCTTTAGGAATATATGAGCTTTCTTTCTATATAGAGGACCTACTCCACTACAACCAGATCTAATATGGTCCACAGGTTTTGTTATAGTACATTTTCTAGCTTTGCTATTGTAACTAGACTTAGGTGTTTAGAGAACAATTCTTCTACATGGAATTTCACTTAAAAATATTCATCTCACATTTCTGGAAATGTCTTCCAAGTTTCATCTTCTACTTAGCTGAATCTAGATGTAATAACTTCTGTCAAGCTCACATTATTACATGCTTATTGAGGATACACTGTCCTGTTGGTAGGACCGCTATAAACCTAACACACTTTGTCTGTTTACCCTAATGGGAAGGGGGGGGGGAATTAATACTGCGGCTAACAAACTAGTCTGCCTATCTTTAACCAAGACATTCTGGCTTCTCTATAAAGAAATCCGCGTTAAGTTTTTCTATCGATTTATGATGATCAATACCGTGATTTGGCTTACAAAAAAATTTCCTAGCATGTACCTGTAGGCTATTGACCTATTTCAGACATCATATTTCATTGAAACATTCACTTTGAGTTGATTTCCATTTCTTAATTGGTGTTGCCAAAACAGATTTTCTTCAATATACATATGTATATATTAAACACGTCGCCTTAATATTACAATGCATTATTTATTGGACACTATGAAACACTTACCTTCCTGAACAATATTATCAGCACTCGTCGTTCGCATGTATTCACATATATTTGGCAACACTGCCAGAGAGAAGATCCGGCATCTCTATTTATGAGATTCAAGTAAAGGAACTTTAAATTTTCCATTATTTGATGCATTATTAAAATTTTAAAATTTTGAAATACTTTACAATTTATAAAAAAAAAGAAAAAACCATTAAAACAACTTTTGAAACTCCAACTGTTTATTGAGATTTATTACAATTTATTCTCATAAAAGTGTAATACAGAAAGCCATAATTCTCCCATTATTTACAAAAATATATTTTTATCAATAAAATTGTATGCCCACTAGTGCCCAGTTCTGCCCGTACTGATTATAACATTTGCATTTGTTGTAAGAAAAATCTATTTAAGTGCTCTGATTTTCAAAACGCTTTAAATCTGTGAAGTTATTGAATGTTATCCTTGAACATATTTCCTAGCATATTAGCCCCTTTCTCATTGACTTCTTCGAAACCGTAATCGGCCATTGTTTTCTTAGCTCTTTGATACCAACTATCCACGTTCGGAAACTTAGATAAGTCAAATAGAACTACCTGTAAAATAATGACGTAGATATAAACAATTTCGTTTGAACTTCTAAAGACATGGAAGATTTAAATAAATCTCGAAAGAGCCGGCAATGTAAATAATAAAACCTTAAGATGAAGAAACTGTAAATATTATATTACTTTAGCTGTAGTAATTGTTGAAGCTATCGCAAAATCTGCTACTGTCATGTAGGGTCCTGCAACCCAGACTTGGTTGTCGAGAAAGCCATCAAGATGTCCTAATGCATCTTCAAATTTCTCAGCTTTTTGTGGATCTGGTTGTTGGTTTCGAAATACAACTGGATACTGTAAATAAGAAAAACCTTAAATTAAATATTGTAATCTTTTATTTCTAATAGTAAAGTGGGAAATGTATTAATAATAATGACATGATTTTGAAATGAAATTGTTTCAGTGCAGTAGTTCAGCCCTGAAGATGTCCCATACAAATGGGTACGAAACGTCGGCAGATATACTAGTGACGCGGTTCCAGCCCGGAAACCCAGAAGCAGATAGCAAATTGTTACTACGTTTAAAATGTCATTTGTGTTAAACACATTCCGACAATCCGTCATGGGATTCAGGGAAGTTTTGTTGTTTTCCAAGAAAGTTTCATGAAAATAGACGTTCTTTTGTGAAAGCTGCGGTTAACATAATCACCCTTCTATGCTTACTGTTAGTATTTTACTTTTTACGACGAGAAAATACCAACAGAGCGTCAAAATTAAAAAAATGTAGAGAATATTATTGCTGTAAGAGATAGTATTATAGAGGCTTAAAATTTATGAATTCCTCGTCGTGTTCAAGAATTGGAACTTAAAAGATCGACAACTTGACATATTTTTCGAAAAGATAATACTGCACCATCATAAAAGTAGTGACTCTGGTACTAGGGCCTTACAGCAACTTGAAACGAACTATAATTTTGAGCAGAAAAATATTTTTTCAGATGAAAATCACTTTTGGTTTAGTGGATATGATAACAGACATTTTTGGTGCAAATCCACAAGAGATTCATATGAAACTCTTGCATTGTAGAATAAGGTAGAAAATAGAGCTGCAATGACTGGTGAGCAGTACAAACTGATTAATTAAACTAACTTAACTAAAACTAAATTTAGATGAAATTGATTTGGAGCTTTAAGTATATGGATAGTTTATCCAGACAGATGCAAGCATCTCGAGAACTAAAAGATATAGAGCGTTCCGACCTTGACGGGCGTAATCAGCGTGTTGCATAAACAGAAACCAAAAAAAAACAACCACTTTCGAAAGAAAATTTTGTAGGTACAGGAATACTTTGTCTAGGTAGAGAGATTTCTTGCCAAGAAGATACAAATGTCTCGACAACTAAAAGAGAGAGAGTTCAGGTTTTGAGGTTTATATCTCTAATTATGGGACACAAAAACAATCGTCGATTGCGTAATTGGTTTTCAAACTTTGTTGGGTGTGATTTTTTAAAACGACGCCGTGTATACATGGAATAATTCCTTTTGTAAAGGATATATAATTAATCAAAAAACTTAAAGATGTCTCAAATCATCACCATATTTAAACCAGAAAAATTCCGAATAGATACTAAATCTTAGCATCCAATAACTTCAACATAAATATGAACTATTACGGTTGAACGTAAATTAAGTTCTGCACCGATAGAATGAATGCCTTACTACCAGAGACGCGGTTTCAGTCTGAAAGCCTGAAAAAAGCAATGGCGAAAGCCTAGTCATCAATAAAGCTCCAGAAGCAGGATATTAGAAATATGCAGTTCTTGTAGACATGAGACAGGTTTCTGATAGAGTCCTACTATACAAATCAAACAAATATTTCCACCTTCTGCAACATTCAATAGGAAAACCTGTGAACATTACAAAAATTGTGAACCTTATATCGTAGATTATATTGTAGTAGAAGAAATTACACTTATTGAACATCAAGACTCCTACATATACCACGGCATTTCAAGCAGCTAGACACAAAAAGATTCGCAAGATAAACTACAAAGAGACTCATTGAAAAAAAGTCTGCACATTAGAGGAATACTTCAGCGAACATCTTTAAGCTATTATCGAATTATATGTCTGTTTGTATCTATATACTCTCTTTGTAATATATATATATATATATATATATATATATATATATATGTATTAATACTAACTGACAAAGAAGTATTATATTTCTAGTTATAATTTATCATTGTTCTTCAAAAATTGTTTGTATTCGTCAATATGACAATAAAGATCTATCGAGCGAAGGTAGTCGATGGCAATAGACAGAACAGAAAGAAAAAAAAACGACTATTTATATATATATATATATATATATATATATATATATATATCAGTTTAAAACGGGCGGCATCGTTGTCCGATGTCTAGATTTCATTGTTTTCGTTCTTCTCATTGTCCTTCCTGTAAGTTTCGATCGTTCATAGCTTTCTTGATTCCTTCTATCCTGTTTTTCTTCGGGCTTCCTCCTTACCCTTTCAAATTTGGTATCCATTCCATTGCTTACTTCGGCAGTCTTGTTTGCCCCATTCATTGCAAGTGGCCGTACCAGGTTAATTGTTTTCTTTCAATATCTTCAATGACTGTGTCCAGTATTTATATTCGTCGACGAATTTCTTCATTTCTCATCCTTCATATACTCAATATTCTAGCAGATCTTCTCAAGGCGTCCATTTCGGTAGCTTCTATATTTTCCTTGTTTCTTTCCGTTATTCTCCAAGTTTTAGATTCATATATTAAGCTACTTTTCATCATTATACTGTAAATGTTTAATTATGTTATGTATTTGCTCCATAATATCGCAATCAAACAGCCTATTAGTTTCCTTGCATCTGTTATCCTTTTTCTTTTTCTTCTTCATCTTAGTTACTTACACTTGTTGTCTCCCATGCAAAGGTGCTTAGTCTTTTCTGTATTTATATCCAATCCCCAGGTACAGGTGACCACGGGAAGTATTAACATTTTGAAAACAGCAAAACGGTATTAATTTTTTAAACAAAAAATATATTTACTTTTCTGACATGTTTGTTAGAATATGCCATTTAATTTATCTTGCAAAAATAAGGTCAGGAAGATGACGACCGTCTTCTCTGATGCAGTTTTCAATTCTGTTGAGGAAGCTCTGCTATACTTGCTGTAGTGTCTCCTCGGTGATTAGTGCCACCTCTTCACGAATTGCCTCTTTCAAATCTTCCAAATTACGAGGCTTGCGTTGAAAAACTTTCTCCTTCAAATGTCCCCACAAAAAAAAATCGCAGATGTTGATATCGGGAGAACGAGGAGACCAGGGCACATCTCCAAATCTTGAAATGACATGACCTGGGAACAAGTTTCACAGCAACGTCATCGAAACTCTTGCTGTGTGTGCAGTAGCTCCATCTTGCTGAAACCGTATGTCCTGTTACAAGTTGAGCATCTGCAGTTGTAAGAAAAAAAAATCGTTGATCATACGCACGTACCGATTCGCGTTCACTGTCACCGCAACTCCATCCTCTTCAAAAAAGAAGGGACCAATAACATGTTGTCTCGACACCGCACACCATATGTCTTGGGTTTTCCTCTGCCTAGTATCTGCAGTTCTGTTGGTTCACTGTCCCATTTAGGTAAAAGTGAGCTTCATCGCTCATGAAAATCAGAACGTCAGGCTCATCGTGAAGGAGAACTTGCATTTGAGTAGCGAAATCCAACCGTTGGGGGTAGTCAGTTTCTTTTAACTCCTGTACACACACAATCTTGTAAGGATGAAACTTGAGATCCCGTTTCAAAATTTTTCGGACCGACTCACGTTCCATGTGTAATGAAGATGCGTGCCGTCGAGCTGAACGACCAGGACTCCTAATCATTGCTGTTCTCACTATGTCAATGTTCTCCGGAGTCCTCACTGTTCGTGTAGCGCCTGGTGATTTCTTCCCCATAATGTTGCCTGTGGACCGAAAACTTGTAACCCATTTCATAATCGTTGGTCGGGTAGGTACGGCTCCATGCCGTCCAACGTTAAAATGAATGCGAAAATCACGCTGAGCCGCTACCACTGAATCATTGTTTCTTACATAAGAATCGTACGTAAACACGCGATGTTGAACTGTTCACGGCTCCATTGCGACTGGAATACCTAAATGGCCACTGCTTGGGAGGTGAATGACCGCCCGCCCCTCCCCCCATGATTTGCCGAGGCCGAGTACAGTCGCATCAAAAATGTAAATACATCCCGTAGTCAGCCTTTATAATATATTCCTTTAAGCTTACGCGTTACGTATTATATACCACTTTGTCTCTTGCAATTATTGCCTACTATTTTGATATGGATATCTAATCCTTATAGTAGCAAATCGCCAAGAAAATTTTGAATTGGGCTCCACTTGGAAGAGGCGAGAAGTAATTGTCGATAGTAGATGCTCAATATTCACTAATCATATTAAAAATGGAAGAACTTTTTGTAATAACGAAGATGAAAATCACGAAAGAAAAGTTTAGTGATATCTATTAGTATTATTACAAAAAGCGTAAACTGTTCTAAACAATGCAATGTAATTTTTCAACTAAAGAATTCTTAAAGCACGTACTATGATCAAATTAATAAATGTAAACATTAATACAGTATACATGCATATGTTAGTTAACAAATTTTAGTAAATATTGTAATTACATAAATAATAAATACAACTCTTCAAAATAAGCTTTATACGAGGATAGATCGAAGTGTTTCGAACAAACCAGAAGATAGCGTTACGCGCATATACTGATTACTTGTCTTAAAGCCAATTGTTTGTGCAACTGCTGTCCAATTTTCAAACAAATTGCTCATAAATACTTAACGAGAGATCCAAGTAATCAATTCCTGGATTTTCTTAACCATCTACAAAAATGAGTTCCCTATATGATAAAATATTTCTTTATCAAAGGGTAAACAAATATAACTTTTACTTATAATATTTTACTTTATATGTAACAGTTACAAACCAAGTTGTTAAATTTAAACGCTGTAGAACAAACATAGCGATTACATCATGTTTTAGCAGACCAAAAACAGTTACCAATAAAGTAACATTAGAAAAATTCTATGGAATGGTGACGAATAATCGCCGAGTAAACAACATTTCACCTTACATCAACATTTAGATATGGGAAAGCTTATTGCTAGATGGGTGCCACATCTGCTGACAATCTATCGAAAGCGAGAACATTTAGCAACAATGCCTAGATATATTCAAATGTAAGGAAAACAATTTTTACAACATTTTCTAACTGTGGCGGAAACATGGATACATAACTATACTTCGGAAATCAGAAAACAGTCAAAGCAGTGGACAAAGCCTGCTGAGCTAACTCCAAAAATACCAAGATAATTCCGTTTGCTGAAAAAGTGATGGCTACCATCTTTCGGGAATTCCGAGGAATAATTTTTATTGATTGAACAACGAAATCGAAGTTGAAAAATCTCATTTGATAAGGAAAAAAGTCTTGTCTCGCTAGGACAATGTTCCGACCTACAAGTCAGCTACTATGATGCTAAAGCATTCACCAGACTGACAGCCGGGGATTTCTTTCTGTTCTCAAACCTGGTGAAATGATTAGCTGGAAAAATTCTTATAGAATACTGAAATTATCGATACTCTAAATGGATACTGAAACTTCTCATTTTTTGAAGAGTTCGACAATCTTAAAAACATTTAACTAAATGTGCAGTCCTGGAAGGAAATTATGGAGAAAAATACGATTTTCTCCAAAAAGTTGATTTTTCTACCTCGTTCTAGGGATTTTCCGATCTATTCTCGTATACACATGTGCAGAGTTTCTACATCTATTTGCCTACTTACGAAATATTCAAACAATCTAGGAAACAACGTGCAGGCATCAAAATACAATCTCTGATTAACGACAGCTGCCTTTTTCGGTTCCTTCGGATTCAAAGTGTCATCCCGTCCGTATTGATCGGCCAGGTATTGCAATATGGCCCGGCTGTTTCCAAGAAAATATAATTTAACGCCACTATAATAAAGATACTCCGTCTAAAGCCTTACCTTTCCCATAAAATAAATCCCTTGTCATTTAGTGTCGGTATTGAGTGTTGTGGATTTATCTGAAAATTGAATTTATATACCAAGCCGAAATCGCTCAATCTGTTGTTTTATTAAGTGCAATTAACTTCATAATGTGTACTTTAGACGATGTTTTATAAATCGTCTGCTTTTTTTTAAATAACCATCAGAAAATATAATAGCATCATTGTCTATATAGTGTGTATGTGTGTGTATGTGTATAAACCTGTAACTTTGTTCGCGTTATTTTTGTTTCGTTAGTAACTACCTTAAAGTTGTTTTATGATTTTACTTTTAGTGCTTTTTGATCAAGAAGCCCCTTTCCACATCAATGTTCGTATTTTATATACGTATTTCAACAACTAAGTTATGATCATCAGTGGATAATTAATTACAGTATCGCACCTGGACACGTGGTAAAACTCACACAGAATAATACCGTACAAACCCCAAATACACACTGATGTGTTTCACACAGTTTAAAATATTTTCTAGTCTTAAAACTAACACTAAATTAAAATACACCCCCTCTTTCACTTATAGATCCTTTTCTTTAAGGGCAATCTTTGCTAGGAAGTCAAAGACGAAAGAATAAATTATTGGACCCTTATCCATTTTTAACACATAGTTTTTGTTTTTCGCAATGCATATGTTTCCATAGCTATCTAATTCACGGACTTACTTATACTTTTGACGAAATGTAGACAATCCGCGGTTAGACTATGATTACTTTCTAAAACGTGATTTGCAAAACCGCGTTCCTAACAAACGTTTAGTCTGACTAACAATCTAGGCATTTTATTTCGTAAATTCCCGATTTCTGGTTTAACTCAACTTTTTCTTTCGCGAGACCTAACAGAGTTCCCGAAGGCCTCAATAACGAAAAATTTAAATAGGGCTTTTAAAAAGCGCGGGTTTCGGATTACATTTCGGTCCGAGAACTCTACTAGGTCTCTCTTGGGAAATGCGAAAGATAAAGTAAAGTTAAATCAGAAATTGAGGATTTACAAAATAAAATGCCTAGATTGTAATAAACAATACATAGGTCATACTAAACGTTCGATAGGAACCCGGAATAAAGAGCATATGGCCTACGACAGGTTTAATCAACCTGAGAAATCAAATTTAGTTAAACATGTATAATGTTCCGATAACTTATTTGTGGCTCTTTGACTTTCTGAAAAGACCACCGTTAAAGAACCTTTTCTTTAACGGCGGTCTTTTCTAGTCCATAAGTGAAAAAGGGGGTGTACTTTAGTTTAACTGTTAGTTTTAAGATCAGAAAATATTTTAAACTAATATATAATATAGTTTAATATTAAACCATATTAAACTGTGTATTATAGTGCCCGAATCTTACCTCGGATCCAGATGCGAGACTGTGATTAATTATCTGCTGATGATAACAACTTAGTTGTCGAAATCCGATCATTTGAAAAACACATGAATATCTGTTTTTCAATTGACCAAAATTCTGCTAATCCAATTACACGGAAAATAATAGTCTATTTAATATTTGTATATATAACTAAGAGAAGATACTTTATACATATGTATGTTCTATGAGATTCAACATGTTGCCAGTAAAGAAAAAATTCTTACGAAACCATCCGCAAGAAAGATATGAACAACTAAGTTTAGGAAAATAGTGTCATGAAGATACGAATGAAATTTTTGGACAAAAAGAGTTTAACCTTAAAGAATCTTTTATTTTCTATAAAAAAAAAAATCAGCAACTGCTATTCTTCAAAATTTTGGTCGAGATATTACCTTTTGTTCGATTTTTTGCAAATTTATATTTACCATAACATTATTAAAAGAAAATTATCATTGTACTACGTAAAAACTGAGACTCATATAGAGTTAAGAAATTATTTCACAACAATCAAGAATTCTAAAAATTTGAAACACTACTAAAGTTGCAAAAATTTAAAAACAATTCACTCCTGATCTAATCTTCATCTAATAAAAACTTAATTATTGTTATGCATATCTGAAATATTTATTTCCAAGGCTATACAACCTACACCAAGTAAAAACAATCAATACTATTTTTTTGTTCTTTTATATCTCATGTATAAATTATTATGCGTATATTACGTGTTTATGGAACTAATGCGGTAAAATTTGGCTTTTTAAGACTTTCCCAAACTTATTTTTTTGGAGTGCGTTTTAAAAAAATATGCAAATTGGGAGGGAAATGTGTAAAAAATGGATCAAACAAAATAATTGAAATCTATTTACTTCCTTCTTTAAGGAAGAGTGAATAACATATCACAGAAATTTGAAGACTATAAAAACAAGATCGATTAATAGATATATTGCCAACTTTCTTCGATAACTTTCGTCATCTTTTGGTGAGTTTCAAAGGCGAAAAGCTTTACAAGATGTCAACGTACAATCTCATCTAATTCAAATGTTACACCACCTCACAAGTTTTGAAGATAGTGGAACAAATATAAAGATGCAAGGTCCAGTAAGTATGATGGCAGTACATTTCATCCAAGATCCAATAATTTTTGTAGAACATTTCATCATAACGCGAGATCACATATAAATGTGATCTCGCGTTATGATGAAATGCCACCCCTTTACGCTTAACGAGCTCTAAACATTTCAAGATGACGAAGACGTGCAAACTGCCTAATTTCCAATTGTACAGGCTTGAATTATTTACTTCGTTTCTTGGTAGGAGCTTGGAAAACATAGCACTTTAGAAAGCCTACAATACTGAGAACATAATCTTTCTTTGATAAATATTTGGTATCGATGACTTTTAAGGAGAATCTTTAGATCGAGACTAAAACCATTTTTACACCGTATTGTTGTAAACAATACCATTTCTCATCACCAGTTTACCGGTCACTTCGAAAAAAGAATAGTTCTCCTTATATTTATGAAGCATATTGCAGCTCTTTATGTGAACTTCTTTGAGTTTATGAGGAACTTCAGTGGGTTCCCTGAATGTGGAGTGTCGTTAGAATTTATTATTGCATTATTTTATTTTTATAAAACCTTTAATATCTATCTGTCTCGCTTAGATAAAAGTTAATTAAAAATAGCCACTCTACCACGATGTAGTTTCTAAATCTGAATACGTTTCGCCAAATAAGTTGTTACCATCAGTAGTAGAAAAATAACACTTAAGCACTAGCGCTCGCTTTATATCATACAAGAAAACTACATCACTACAACATCAGCGTATTAAAACACTGATTTTATACCGATAATGACAACTCAGTTGTCAAAATACTTATTCAGATTTAAGAGACAACATTGTGGTAAAGGAGTTATCTCTAATCAACTATTATAGAGTTAGCTATTGACAACGACCATTTTATCACAATGTAGTTTTTAAATCTGTATATGCATTTCAACAAATGAGTTGTCATCATAAGCAGTGCAAAAAATAACACTTAGAGCATAAGCACACTCTTTACACAAGTAAAGTACATGACTATAACGCTACACTATATTATAGCGATGATGACAACTTAGTTGTCAAAATACTTACTCAGATTAAAAAAAACTACATTGTGGTGAATGGGTTACCTTTAGTCAACTTTTATAGAGTTAACCATTCAGAATAACAATTTTATCAGAACGTAGTTTTAAAATCTGAATACGTATTTCGATAAGTAAGTTGTCATCATAAGCAAGAGAATAAATAACACTTAGAACACTAGCGCACGTTTTACACAAGTAATGTGCATTATTATAACACCAGTATATTAAAGTGTTGATGTTATAGTGATGATAACAACTTACTTGTCGAAGTACTCAGATATCAAAGACTAGCGGTAAAGGATTATTTTTAATCAACTTTGACAGAATTAGCCAGTTTTCATTTTAATTAGATTTAGAGATTCATTTCGATAAATTAAGGATCAAATATTATATAAATACAAACAGTGTGCGTTTTGGCTTTCGACGGTACAGATCATGTACGGAATTTGTTTCGTGCGGGTTTTTGTCGTAGTTTCCAGATGCGACACTGTTTAATTATCTGCTGATGATCAACCTTAAGTGATTAAGTTATTCAACCTTCAAAATTACCTACAAACAGTGTAATAATGGAAATATTAATAGATTAATAACTCTAAATTATTAAAAGACAAATTTTGAACAAAGTTTTAAGTCTATTTGGTACTATAAAGACTGAAAAATGCCAATAAATATATATATATATATAATTTAGTTTAAATCTTATCTTACTAACAGATCACAATCAGTATGCCTAAATATCGATGGTAATAATACTTAATCAGATAAGTTAATGATCTCCAGAGGTGTCCCGCAGGGTAGTATTCTCGGACCCATTTTATTTCTATTGTATTTTAATGATATCCATTATCTCGATCATGGACCTAATAAGCAATGCATCACAATTAATTATGCCGACGATACTATGCTTTTGGTCACAGGCGACTCTTTAAATCAGGTAATTGACAGCGTTGATTCTGTATTAGGAACAGTTCAGGACTGGCTAGCACATAATAACCTGTATGTAAATGAATTGAAGACGAGTATAATACTGTTCAGATGCAATACCTTTTCTGAATTTCCTGACAATGTGGAACTAGGTGATTCCTTATATACCGTACACAATAGTGTTCGTTTGCTGGGAGTTACGGTTGATCAGTTTATAAAATGGAAGGATCATATCGATGATTTATCTAAAGTCCTTTCAAGTGTATGTTTTAGAGTTCGTCGCTTGAGGAAACTCGTTGGTGAACAGACGTTACGAATGATATACTTTGGATGCTTTTATTCCAGAGTAAGGTATGGCATCGCTGTTTGGGGTAGTAGTACTGATATGAATCATATTTTCGTAACACAAAAACGAATTCTGAGAATAATATATAACTTGAATTTTAATCAATCATGTAGGGGCATATTTAGAAAACATTTTTTGTTAACTATTTTTGGAATTTATATATTCGAGGTCCTACTTTTTGCCTACAAACATAAAGATTTGTTTGCAGAATACAGCGCTGTTCATGATTATTCCACAAGGCATAAAACTAATTACTATTATCCCAAACACCGCCTAACGCTGATAGAGAATGCACTTCGCTACTCTTTCATTAAATTTTTTAATAGTTTACCGGAATCATTAAAAGAAATTAAGATATTCTCAATATTTAAAAAAAGAGTTCGTGATTTCTTAGTTGACATAGAACCATACAGTATATTTGAATATATGTATAAATCGTGGTTCTCTACAGCAAGAATATGATGTATAAGAATATGTTTTAACACATATGTAATATATTGTATCTGTCATGACGTTTGCAATTTCTTTTCTTTCTTTGTACAATTAATTGCAATAAAGTTATTATTATTATTATTATTATTATTATTATTATTATATATATATATATATATATGTGTGTGTGTGTGTGTGTGTCATGTCTATTCGTTTAATAACTAGTCGTAATTATTGTTCCAATCTATGGCAAAAAAAAAACATTCCTAAATATTATTTGACGCGCATATGTAATATTCATATTACGTTTGTTATTAATTCTTGATGATTTCTCTAAATTACATTAGAT
This sequence comes from Dermolepida albohirtum, assembly GCA_031893035.1. Taxonomy (NCBI): domain Eukaryota; kingdom Metazoa; phylum Arthropoda; class Insecta; order Coleoptera; family Scarabaeidae; genus Dermolepida; species Dermolepida albohirtum. The sequence goes on from JAVIWB010006416.1 coordinate 75,286, forward strand.
TACGAAAACATTTGTGTTAGAAATGGCACCAGGAGGGTTCGATCAACGGCGCGTGCTTCGAAGAAATACGCGCAGCAACGTTTTCGATATGTAGATGCACAACGTGGATAAAATCGGTTAAATATTTGCAACATCGTTGACATCTAATAATGAAGTAGTTGCATAACTAAAATAATCTTCTTTAATACTTAACAGAACTGTAGATCCACTATCACCGAAAATTAATTTTCATTTGGTACAATCTGAATCTTTTGTTAACTGAATCTTTCATCGACAGCATTAACCAAAGATTCAGATTTTACCCAATTAAAACAAATTTTTGGTAATAGTGAATCTGCAGATCCGTTAAGTACGAACAGAGATTATTATAGTTATACAAGTATTTCATCATTAGTTGTCGAAAGATAGTTCTTTGCATATGAGAGCATTTATTCCATATAGAACATACGGTTACAAACATATCTGATGTTGCAAATATTTAACGAATCTTATCCAGTTTGTACAACTTTATTCTGAAAACTCTCCTTAAAATGGTAAGTATTTATATAAGTACATCCATACAGCACACGCCATTGATCGAACGCTAGCAGTGCCAACTCTAGTTATCATCATAATATAATGTTAAAAGTAAATAAATTCATTACTTTAATAATTATACATTTATTATGGAATGAATGGAACGTATATTGTAAATATAAAATAGTAGAAAAACTTTTAAAGTCTATTAAACCAGTATACAGTTATTTCCACAAAAAGAATTAAATAATTTTCTTAAATTTTGGATCTAAATCAATTGTACCTTTTGATATTCTGGCGTCATTTGTTCACCAGCTAGTATATCTAGTAACTTCATATTCATTTCGATTCCCAAAGCTTTGGCCAACATCATTACGGACCTACACGGGGGACTAGGCGGAAAATAATACAAATCAATAGTGGCACTGCTTTCGCTCATGTTCTCTACTGGTGCACTAGAAAAAAACGATCCATTAATAACAATCAATCAATCACCGTAAACGACACTAATTTTAACTGAAGAATCCACTAGGATTAATTAACCTTTTGTTAGCTGTAAACACTGGTATAACGGTGTCGTTTTGCATACAATTCCCCAGTTTGTCGATTTTATATTAAACAGAGAGCGTCAACGAGAATTGATTAAGATATTGCACGCCATCACCTGACAGGTTAACTGAGAATGTTTTTGGAACGTTAAGTTGAAACATTTTAAGTAGTTATAAGAGGTTGCTAGGAGTAACAAACCTGTAAACGATACAAACACATTCGGAATATGACGAATTGCCAGGATTTATCTACGTGTCTATTTATGCCCTTCATGCTCGCGTTTCTAAGTGGTAAATACAGTTTTATAATTACAGTAGTATTATACAGGTGGTTCAATCTTAGTCTAGAAATATTCGCAAGTACAATGACAATATACAAATTCACGTACATCGATTATGTAATTTTTTGTTACTTATTCAAAATGCAATTGCACAATTAGTATTCATTTTTCTAATTGTAACATCGTTAGTCATCGAATCTACCAGTTGTAATTAAATAATGTAAAAAACTTATTATTATTAATTCGTAGCGGTTTTGAAGTAATATTCCCTAACAACTAAACAAAATGGTTGAAATGCCATTTGTAGTTACAAAATCAGTGATAAGCGTCGAGCGATGAGATGGTGCATTATCATATACAAACGCTAGCTACTCCTTTCACGATATTGAAGGCGCACACGACGAATACACGCCAAAAGACGCTTCATAACACCAAGATAATTTACAGATTGACTGTTTGACTAGTTGGTACAAATTCTTCGAGCACTAGGCTTTTCGAATCATGAAAACAGGTCAACACTTTCTTCGCTTTTGACTTCTCCAAACGGCTTGTTTTCGGTCTTTCTTCGCTTGGATGCTTCTATTCAGAGCTTCGTATTGAAAACACTACGTCTCATCGCTAGTTACAAAAGAATACCTGAAATGTTTGTCTTTTTCTGAGTCTTCAATCAAGTCTGTACAATGATGAATTCAGAGCAATGTTCGATCATCAGTTGGCTTGTGTGGTACCGAGCACAAATCTTTCTCAGTCCCAAATGTCGTGTCAAAATGAGATGAATTGAATCTTTGGAAATATTTAATTCCATTCTCATGTATAGTAATGAGGATTTCGGCTCATTTCTGATAAATTCACGCACTTTCCGTAACCACAGATTTTTTTGCACCAGGATATTCGTCGTCATTTATGTCCGTATGACCGTCTTTAGATCGTTTATACCGCTTATACACAGTCGTACGTGATAAACACGCGTCACTATATACTTGTTTCATCAAACTAAACGTTTCAGTAAACGATTTACTGAGTTTAAAACTGAACTTGATATTTGCTCTTTGTTCAAAATTCATTTTTCGACCAATGCCAAATACACACTGTTACTTTATGCGCAATTTCTCTGCTTCTAATGATGCATATGTCATGATATTTTGACATAATATTGGTGAAAAATTTACCTTTTTGACGCATATTTTTTTAAGTAGATGGCGCCACTAGTTCGGTTTTCTCTGTGACAGAGTGTGCATAACAAACGATTCTCGCTTTTTATGAGAATGGTGTGCCATTAATGAACATGTATACAGACTTGTTCATTCTAGAATTAAATATGCGCTGTCCACAAGTGGAAAGAGTGCAGTTAGGTTAAAGCGCGCGAGAAAGGAGGATAGAATATCTCTCACTGGCAGTTTCGTTTTCTCCCACTTTTGTATTGCAAACAACTTCCCCTACTTTCTCGCGTGCATTGACAATACGTACCTACATTTTTGAATTGTATAAATTATTTGATGCATTTTATTTGAATCTTTTAATAAAATGCAACATGGCTATTTTCTTGAAATGTTTTGCCGTTTGGCGTGAAACTAATGAAATATTCTTAAAATATATGAAATAGAAAATTCTAAAAATTAAAAAGATTTTCAAACATGGCTATTTTCTTGAAATGTTTTGCCGTTTGGCGTGAAACTAATAAAATATTCTTGAAATAAATGAAATAGAAAATTCTAAAAATTAAAAAGATTTTCAAACATGGCTATTTTCTTGAAATGTTTTGCCGTTTGGCGTGAAACTACTAAAATATTCTTGAAATAAACGCGAGAAAGTAGGGGAAGTTGTTTGCAATACAAAAGTGGGAGAAAACGAAACTGCCAGTGAGAGATATTCTATCCTCCTTTCTCGCGCGCTTTAACCTAACTGCACTCTTTCCACTTGTGGACAGCGCATATCTAATTCTAGAATGAACAAGTCTGTATATACCACTGTGGGCAAATAATAGTAAGATCTTTTAATTTAAATTTCGTGAGAAAATCCATTCGTCGAAATATTTTTTTTCTATGTTGGTATGACTGTCAATGACATCTGTGCCAAATGTCACATCAAAATAATCATTAGTGTTTAGTATACGCTTGTCTTTCTGAAGTACAAAAAGTGCATTCGGCGATTTTTATAATGAGTGAAATTATTCAACAAAGAAGTTCCATTAAATTTTGTGTACGGAATCAAATTTCTGGTGCCGAAAGGTTCAGAATGTTGAAAAAGGCCTTCGGTGATAATTGTTTGTCGCGAGCAAGTGTTTTTGATTGGTACAAATTATTCAAAGAGGATCGAGAACGCGTTGATGACGAACCACGTCCAGGACGGCCATCAACATCAACTGATGATCAACACGTCAATAGAATCAAGGAATTGGTGCTTGAGAATCGACGATTAAGTCAGAGACCTTACTGGCATCGTTGGAATATCGGAAGGATCAGTGAAAACCATTTTTAAAGATCATTTTGGCCCAAGAAAAGTGAAAGCACAATTTGTTTCAAAATCACTCAATTTTTTCGAAAAACAGCGTCGCGTTGACGTGTGTGAAATAATGCCTTCCGACCATCAAGACAAAATGAAAGGCATTATAACTGGAGATGAGACTTGGATCTACGCTTATAATCCGGTATCAAAGGTGAGCCGAAGCCCAAAAAAACACGTCAAAGCAAGTCAAAAATCAAGGTTATGTTAACAGTTTTCTTCGATTATCGAGGTGTGGTGCACTCCGAATTTCTTCCGACCGGCCAAACTGTCAACAAAGAATACTATTTGAGTGTTATGCGTCATTTGCGCAATGCTATTCGTAAAAAGAGGCTAGAATTATGGGCCGACAACTCTTGGTTTTTGCATCACAGTAATGCACCGTCGCATACTGCATTAATTCTTCGTGAGTTTTTCGCCAAATTTTCAACTAATATCGTGCCGCAACCACCGTATTCGCCTGATTTAGCTCCGTGTGACTTCTGGCTATTCAGCAAACTCAAACGACCGCTCCGGGGAAACCGTTTTGAGTCAATTGAAGACATTAAATGTGAATCGCTACGCGCATTGAAGGCTATTCCTGAAATTGACTTTAACAGCTGTTTCGAGAATTGGAAGAAACGTTGGCACAAGTGTATTTGGGCCAGGGGGGGATTAGTTTGAGGGGGACGAAATAGATTTGGAAGAATAAATTAAGAATTTAAAAATAATGAACAAAGTCTTACTATACTATACTAATATTTCCGAAACAGTCGAAGATAGGTATAGGACATTGTACATGAAATATGTCTGGAATTTTCTAAAGAATCCTAAAATTTAATATTTGACAGGGTATTGTATTTAAAATAAGAAAATTGGTATTGACCACTTTTACATGACACACCCTGTACATAAACTTCTTATTTAAAAAAATACGCAACTAAAAATCCCAATCGACGTGTCCGAGCGTTTTTTCGAACACTCTTCCATTTAATTATCATCGAATTTATTCCATTTGGCTGATACACACTGTATATAAAGTTTCATAATCAGTTACAAAAGTTTAAAATATTATGTTAAAAAGAAAAAAAAAGATAAGATATTAAAATAAATAGAAAACGTTCCTATTAATTTCAATACAATTTAAACACGCTCATCTTTTTCATAATACTTACACTTCATAATAATTGACGATCCATCGTTTAGTTTGGAAAATACCATATCCTCTTTCGCTCTAAAGCTAACAACACTGTTCTAGCATTGATTATAAGTTTTTATTTACAAATGCCATTAAATTGCTAAATAAAACCAAACTGACACTAAATTTACTAACGATAAAACGTATATTGAATTGTATACGAAAGCAAAATGATGAAATTTCTATCGACTCAATAGAATTATTTATGAGGGTATCGATTTCATCGAATTGTTTTTATAAATGTTTCAAGGTCAACTAACAGGATCTTGATTCCTTACGTTCATTATTAAAACAAAGCGTGGACCATTATAAATACTAAATCATTTACAGAACATACTTGACCAAGTTGTGTTTTTAATATTAGTTTATTACCCACTTTATAATACATTTAACTAACAGAGAACCCTGTGAAGAAATGAATAGAAATATAAAAGAGGAAAATTATAATACAGTTTATAGTATCTTTATTGCTCAAGTTACTGGGTTGAATTATATTGTCTGCAAGTAATGGTCCGTGATTATATATTATATGAAAAATAAAGATTACAAATTTCCAAAATGTAGTAATCACCGGCACAAACCCTTTACTATTTTGAATTTATATTTGGTTTTTTTTAAATATTCTATTATATGTAGACTGTCGGTTTCCTTGAGTTAAAAAATGATACTATTTTATATATATATATATATATATATATATATATATATATATATTACGTGCGTAACTAAGTTCTCGCTGTTTTTTTGATGAAAACGCAACTTTATTGTGAAAAAATGGACAACCCTTCCTTTTTTGCCGCTGGAGCAGTTGTTCACAGACGAAAAAATGACGCTCGATGTTTCTTGGCTTCAAATCATAAGAAACCTAAGTTCCTTGTTTTTGAATCATTCTCAACGCATGCAATCGCTGGGAGATAGCTTGGCGGGTAACTCCTAATGCTGAAGCAAGTTGTTTTTGCGTTTGGCACGGATCCTCATCGAGCAATGCCTCCAATTCAACGTCTTCGAAGGTTTTTGGTCTTCCTTCACGCGAACGGTCGTCAACATCGAAATCACCGTCTTTGCAGCGACGGAACCAATCACGGCACGTTGTTTCACCTAGAGCAGCATCTCCGTAAACTTTTTGGAGTTCTCCATGCGCTTCAGCCGCACTTTCCGCAAATGACGATTATTTGTCACAAAATCAGACATTTTCACACAACCAAAAGTATATGACGCAAAAACAAAATCACTAATGTGTCAAAGCGGTTTGTTTACCATATGTCTAAGCTTGGTTCATGACGTTTTGGTTATGTCACAATCGACAAGCACTTACTACTGGAGCCATCTCTTGAAAAACAGCGAGAACTTAGTTAGTATATATATATATATATATATATATATATATATATTTACATATATTATAAAGTGGTTAATGTTATATAATAATGTTTTTTAAATTTTCTTTGTGTCTCGCTGATTTCACGTGCTGTTTGTAAATCTCTTCATCATAAACCATTTAGTCACATTTTAAGCAAAACACTTTTCGGAACAGCCACAGTATATTAAATTAAAATACCGATTTATAATAATAATTTCTGTTTTTATTTACGTAATATTTTCGTTTTCCTGTGTACAGTTATTTGAACCAGTGATACACACCTCTAAAAGCACTCGAGTAAACTAGTATACAATTACACAACATAGTTATAAATAATATTATCCCACCAGACGCTAGGCGAACTCGTACTGAATACCGTACGCTGGCAAAACTGTCCATCTCTAGTTATAAATCTCTTGCCATTGTCAATAAACCTTAAAACATATTATATCATATAATCTGTTAAACACTTCTACCGTATTCTGATTCATAGTAAACTAAAACATGGTGTTACGTTATCCACATTATTTATGGAAGCAGCTAACAGAAGATCTTATTCAAGTCTTGATCATATGGAATCATATATATTCGTTATCCAAAGTATAGTCGTAGCACGAATGGAGATCATGTTCGTCAAAAGTGTTTCTTATTCATAGAAATGGAAAAAAGAAACGACATTTTAGAAAAGGACCTATTATAACCAATACGTGTGTAAGTATTATTCTCCAGTAAGTACTACTACACACCAAATTTGTAAAATTACTTTGATGTAAAGGAACATTTTATTTTTATTCTTACAGAGGAAACATAATATTACATTTTGTTCCAGATTCCATTTAGAATTAAAAAGCAATACCTCCCTCTATCGTCTAAACATGCAATTGTCCGGAAGACGTAGTTCGTGTTCGTTCCGCCAAATGTATGACATCGTCGTCACGATGCGTATATGGTCAGAACACTTTTCAACTTAACATACGCCATTTGGTGAACATCTGAGAATAATTCAACTGTTAAAACCAATCTATTTACGATGCGTTTCGAGTAGATCAACCCTCTCCAAACATGTAATTGTCCGAAAAAACGAAGTTCGTGTTCATCCCGACATTTCATTTAGAATATCTTTTAAAACGGAAACTTAATACTTGCAATTTTACAACATATTTGATTTTTTGGCAATTTCATATCTTTTATTAACTGTAAATTTGTTCTTCAAAATTAAGCCGGCTGATAGATCAGTGGTAAGTAACTAGCTTAAAACGCCAGGAGTCTCGGTTAGAGTATGATGGTTTGTTGTCTGACAAGGTTTTTTTCAAAGCCCTTTGTAATTGGTGTTGAGCTTTTGGGTTATTAATTTACATAAAGTGACTATATCTGCAAACACATTCGAAAATATATTTTTACAGACTATGATTTTACGTATTTTAGTAGACCATTGTTTATTCTCAGCTTCCTTTCTGGCATAAAATAACCGGTAATATAACGGTAACTTTTTCCGTGTACTCTTAACTACTCCGGTCGTCGTCGGCAACTCTTGTGGCGTCTCTACTTTTACCACATTGTCTCTCACTGTGTGGTAGTCTACTAATGTTTGCTGTATATTATTTCTGTGTGTTGTAGAATCGTTTTTCGTTATACGTTTCTCTGCTAACGTTTTCCATGTGAGAAAGTTATTAAGAATCGTCTTGTTTGTTCATAGTTTTTGATCTCTCCTCTATTTCGATAGCTTGTCGTACAACCTAGATTTGAAACTGTAACTTGTAGACGCAGCTTTTGTGTTGTCGAAAGCTATCTTCTGAGTAGTCAGGAGACACTATTGCGTTAATGACCATATTGTGACTATTTGAGAGACCGCATTTTTATGTTCCTCTATTCTCACGTCTGTGGGTCTATTAGTTTATCCTATATATTATATATTATTTCATAAACACCTTGATTCTACAAGTTAACTTTATTTTTTGGAATTGGTAGTAATTCGTTTATTTTTCTTGTCGATTCGAAGAATGTATTGATGTTGTTTTTACGTAATATTTTATTGATTCTGTAGGTGGTGTAATATTCCCTTCCTTTTCTTTTTTATATTTCGTGGTATGTGTTCGTAAAGCACGTTCTTTTGCCTGTGCATGATATCAAGCTAAATTATCGTTCACTGACGATTACGAAATCTACGGTTCCATTTCCAGTATTAATTACTGCAGAGAATTGCCAAAAGATGATCGATAAAACCTTTCACAAATACAGGACGGTAAATTACAGAATATAATAATAATAATAATTCACGCTTTTGTATTCCCTAACAGCTTAACGCCAATTATCATTGGCTTTGCAGACCATGAGTTATTATCACGCCTGTGCTCATGATGCGACTTAAGACCTTCGTTTGTCAGCATTCGCTTAAATGAGGGAGACCACAAAGAAACCTTCCTGAGCAACAGGCTATCGGACTCGAAACCGAGACTCGCGGCGTGATAAGCAAGTGACTTACCACTAAGCTATCTACCAGCATAACACAGATATTATGGTCATATGAGTTTCAACAAGGCTATGAACTAACGCCATCCAGTCTTCACACCGAAAATCAGTCGAAATCAAAAAGAAACAGAAAATATGTAGGAGATGAATTACAAACCGTTTTCTGTAGGATTTATGACTGAAGAACATACATATATTGAATAGGAGTAATCAAATATAAGATTAGGCCTTACATATTTTAGCACAGTCTCGATTCTATTTATCTAGAAGTTTGTTAGCAAACTAAAGACTTGGAAGAATTTTTTCATAAGCGATTTCGTTAAGCAATCTGAATACACTATTATTTACATTTAACAGTGTTTGCTGGTATTTCTAATAAACCAGAAGCGGTAAGTCGTTTTTAAATTCATATCAAAAAGCCTTATAATAATATAATTCGCATGTCGAGTTTACTATCCCTAATAAGGGGTTTTCCAATAGGGACTTGACAAATTTTAATTCAATTTGTGAACGCACCCTTTCACTAATCATCGAACTGTCACTGTCAATTTATTCAGTAAACTTAATCAATAAGGTTGATATATAACCCCTTTCCACAATTAACTATTTGTAAATTCTGTATACGCATTTCGACAACCAAGTTGTCATCATCAGCAGATAATTTCAAAGTGTCGTACCTGGTAAAACACGGCGAAAAAATTGTACGAAAATTACACTCCGTACGCGATCCGCACCGTTGAAAACCAAGATGTGCACTGTGTCTGTTTCACAAGATTTTTAAAAATACTTTTACTTAAACTAACATGCACTACATCGAAAAAGGTTATTATGGACAAAAAGTGTCTGTGTGATTTATGTGTGTTTTATGATATTGCTCCTCTTGTCTTTCAGCAGAGAGAAGAGAGGCGTTTGCAGAGGGCCGGCCTCATAAACGTTAACCAGATGGCCTGAATTCTTTACGATGTACATGCTTTCATACGCGTCCAGTTCGCGATAATTGTACACGTTCTTTATCAAATGTAAACAATCCATATTAACACTGTGGTTATTTTCTAATACATGTCTCGCTATACCCGATTTTTCCGGTCGGTTGAATTTTATGTGCGAAAGGTGTTCTTTATACCTGGTTTCGATCGATCTTTTGGTTTGGCCGATGTATTGTTTATTGCACTCTAAACATTCAATTGGGCATAAATTTTTGAATTTCTTGTTCAAAATTTATGCCCACGATCAGACAAGAATGTTAATATAAATCCTATAAAAGAAACACTCGTCGTCAATAATTCATCCGAGACTTTTAATCGAGGAGAAATAGACTTATTAAATAAAGGTTTAAAACATTGTTTGTCGTACCGCGAAACCCCTACCGAGGAGGTGATCGCAAGCATCGAAGCGGCTATTAAATATTTAGATCAAACCTCAAATAATTTTATTAGAGAAGCTTGTAAGACTCAAATCAAACAGAACTTACAAGAACAAAAACAAAAAGTAGTGCACCACGAATGGAACTTAATTAAGAGTCTCAGATCGAAAGACTGCTTTTATTTAAAAGCAGATAAAGGGAATAAGTTAGTAATTTTGAACAAAAGCGACTATTTTCTAAGAGTGAAAAATTTAATCTCAGAAGGTCCCTATGTTGAATGTAAGAAAACTCCATTACCAAAAATGATTAGGGACACAAAAAACGCGTTAAAAAGTTGTTCAAAGTTAATAACCCCGAATCTGAATTATAGGCTAAGTGTAAGTAATCCGTTGATCCCTAGACTATATTGTTTGCCTAAAATACACAAACCAGGCAAATCAATGAGACCAATTGTCTCAGGGATCAACTCCCCTACTTACTTGTTATCGAAATGGCTAGTGAATGAATACAAAAATTTGCCCGAAAAACTTGAAAGTCTCTCAGTCAATAATTCATTAGAATTTATCCAAAGGATCAAAGATTGTAAATTAGAAAAAGGAGAAATTTTAGTTTCATTCGACGTTACGTCATTGTTTCCTTCGGTACCGATCCCAGAAACTTTAAAATATTTAGAAGAATTGCTTCACAAAAATAAGATCGAACCAGAGAAAATAAAGGAATACGTGAAATTAACAAACCTTTGCATGTCCCAAAATTGTTTTCAGTTCGAAGGGAAGTTCTATGAACAAAAACAGGGTACTGCAATGGGCAATTGTCTTTCTCCATTCATAGCGGACCTGTTTATGAGTAACTTTGAAATAGAACTAAAAAATAAAGCTAAATATTTTCCTAGAATTTGGGTCAGGTATGTCGATGATATTTTCGCGGTTTTCAATACACAAAAATGCAACTTAAATGATTTCGTTAAACAGTTAAATTCAAAATTCCCGACAATTAAATTCACAGTAGAAAAAGAAAACAATGACAAGTTGCCTTTTTTGGACACCTTAGTTATTAAGAAAGATCTCAAAATAGAAATTGATATTTTCCGAAAAGAAACCAATGTCAATAGATTCATTACGGCTGACTCAAATCACAGCATGCAACAGAAGATGGCTTCATTCAATTTTCTGATTAATCGTTTGATCAATTTCCCATTAACAAAAGTAAGATATGAAAGAGAATTGAACCTCATTAAGAATATCGCGGTATACAACGGTTTCGATTCGGAAATAATCAATGGATTAATTAGAAAGGCCAACATAAGAAAAACAATCCGTGACACCACATGTCTTTCACCACAGAGCAATCGGGAAAAGTATTTTGTTTGTTTACCTTTCCATCGTGTGACAAAAAATCTGAATAGTATTTTTAAAGATCACGGGTTTAAAGTATGTTCACGCCCTAATAATACCCTGAAAATGCTGTTAGGAAATGCAAAAGACAAAATTGAAGAGATTAAAAAATCGGGAATCTACCGAATTGAATGTTTAGAGTGCAATAAACAATACATCGGCCAAACCAAAAGATCGATCGAAACCAGGTATAAAGAACACCTTTCGCACATAAAATTCAACCGACCGGAAAAATCGGGTATAGCGAGACATGTATTAGAAAATAACCACAGTGTTAATATGGATTGTTTACATTTGATAAAGAACGTGTACAATTATCGCGAACTGGACGCGTATAAAAGCATGTACATCGTAAAGAATTCAGGCCATCTGGTTAACGTTTATGAGGCCGGCCCTCTGCAAACGCCTCTCTTCTCTCTGCTGAAAGACAAGAGGAGCAATATCATAAAACACACATAAATCACACAGACACTTTTTGTCCATAATAACCTTTTTCGATGTAGTGCATGTTAGTTTAAGTAAAAGTATTTTTAAAAATCTTGTGAAACAGACACAGTGCACATCTTGGTTTTCAACGGTGCGGATCGGAGTGTAATTTTCGTACAATTTTTTCGCCGTGTTTTACCAGGTGCGACACTTTGAAATTATCTGCTGATGATGACAACTTGGTTGTCGAAATGCGTATACAGAATTTACAAATAGTTAATTGTGGAAAGGGGTTATATATCAACCTTATTGATCAAGTCAATCAACCACAGGCTCCATCAAATTCAACCAGTGAACTTAACATTTTCATCATGGTAAAGTACACGAACGAACAACGCCTGCAAATTATAAACATTTACTACAGAAATTCGGAGTCGGTGATCGCTACTTTAAGAGCGTTAACTCCGACTTTCGGTCGTAATTCTCGCCCTAGTAGACAGGCAGTAACAAGTTTAGTGCAAAAATTTGAGTCTACATATTCGTTGTGTGATGTTGCCGTGCGAGTGAGACCACGGGTTGGTCGAAGTGTCGAAAATATCGCTGCCGTTGAAACGTCCGTAGTAAATGATCCAAATCAATCACAATTGTATACATACGCAACATCCTGTATATAAGATTGCTGGGTAAACTTTGATTCCAAAAGAAAAAGTGGTACGGTTTATTCTTTACTAAGAACTAGTATCATAAAAGCAAATTTCTATATGGCTTATTTTTTATTAAGAACCCGTATCATGAAAGTAAATTTCTATCTTGCTCAAAAAAAAAAACAAACAACAAAATAAACAAAATAAACAAAGAAAAGAATTTCACATAGCAACCTTTAAAGTAAAATGTCAACGATTTCGAACAAATATAAAAATATTTTTCTTGATACCTGTCTCGAGCAGGTATTACAGAACTTACTCCTTATCAATTGTAGATAAGGAGCTTAAAGATAAGATTCTGTCGTCCCCGCAATAAATGTTTAAAGAATATTATTGCCACGTCCATCGTCCTTTCTAGGAAGTCGTATTTCTAAAATCAATATTCTGCAGGTGGACATGCTTGCATTGGTACAAATTATGGACCTACCGACGTTGACATGACAAATATTCGGAACAGTATCTATGTACAATAAATCAAAAATACATTTCATTAATTAAGAACGACAACAAATATATTTTCTTTCTCTAAATTACTTTTAGTAAGTGCTGAAATATCAAAATAAAAATTTATATACGCACTAGCTAGATTAAACGTAACATTTTATTTATAAACTTCATTCTTTTTTATTTGGGTGTTTCGGCCAGTATGGGAGGATTCCTCGTTTTTTAAGTTATTTGTTTTTTTTCTTATAGCCTGCAATATATAAATATTTACGAGTACTTACATTTTTTTATTTAATTTTTTTCCTTTTTAGTACTGTAAGTTTACAATTACACAACATTTTTATTCTTAACGAACTTAAACCGTGTTTTTTGTGTGCTACTTGTGTAGGAGCGTAAGACTTTCTGCACACATTTGCTATTTCTTTTGTTTTCTTTTATCTGTCGTGTCAAATATGTACAATCATTACCACAAGAATTTTTACCATTAAAATAGTATATTAGACGATATTAGACTATCAGAAAAGTCTTGTATGCTTCATTTAAAAAAAAAACGAACTATGGTGTGTGTAGTGTGCAATTCAAATAGCACACGAGCTTGTATACATTTTCGACCTGAACAAAAAGCTTCAAGCAATTGCATTCTTTCTTGCCGTTTGGGCAATATTAAATAAGTATATATTGACTTCACTCCGCAAACTAGGGAATAATTGTGGAACGTGAGGAAGAAACTTTCACACTGCATTTTGCCTATTGAACATTTAATTTTAACGTAATTTTAATTCCGAAATTTAATAGTTTAAGTAAAAGTTTCCGTATACGGATGTACAGTATTGTACAAATTAATGGAATCAAACACAATATAACTAAGAAAACCGTTTATTTGTCATATAATCTCGATGAGATGGTATAAAATTATAAATTACTAGTAATTTAATAAGAGATATGCCCTCCTTTGGCTGCGATGACAGCCTGAACTCTTTTCGGCATGGAAGCTATTAATTTTTGACAGTTTTCCTTTATTTTCTCGTCCCGAAACCACACCTGAATTACTGCTTCTATCAATTTTGTCTTCGTTGTACAGTCCATTTTATATAACCTAGCCTTACAAATGGCCCACAGATTTTAAATTGGGTTCTGGAGAATTGCCAGGCCAGTCGAGAAGAGTTATTCCCTTTTCCTTGAAATATTTGACCATAACCTTCGATTTGTGGCATGGAGCTGAGTCCTGTTGGAAAATTGCACCTCCGTTTGGCGCACTTTTCTTTAGATCTTTTCCCAAATACTTATCCAGTGGCTCTTTATATTTCTGGCTGTTCATAATGCCTTCTATAGGCACCAGCGATCCAGTCCCCATGTACGAAAAACATCCCCAAAACATCTACTTTACAGGATGTTTGACAGTCTGATCGATATGAGCTGCAGTGAGTTTTTCATCTCCACGTTTTGTCACGAATTTTGATCGCTGCCCCTGCACCAAAAAATTGGACTCGTCTAAGAACAACACCTTTCTCCAGTCTTCCTCATTCCATCCGGCATATTTCATGGCCCAAATAAGCCCGTGCTTCATCATTCGTTGAGTGACGAGTTGCTTCTTCTGTGGTCGAATGGCTTTTCTTCCAGACTCTAAAAGTCTCCTACGAACTGTCGAGTCATGCACTTTCACTCCAGCGTCGACTAAGTCTTTTTGTAGTTCAAAACTAGTTTTTCTTGGGTTCAGCTTGCTATTTCTGACCAAAAAAGTGACATCCCGGGGTGTCATCTTCCTCTTTCTCTCACATTTTCCCGCTCGTTTCACTACAACTATTCCGGTATTCTCTTTTTGCTTTAGGATCTTGCTTACTGCTCCTTGACTAACACCACATTCCTGAGCAATATCTCTCTGTTTCATTGAAGTGTGCTCACTTAATGTCACAATCTCCTCACGTTTTCTGGGCGTGATATCCATATCGCGAACAACCGGTAAAAGCACAATATAAATCAAATTTAGAACTTTGAAAGAGTATATGTGAAAAAACTCTCTGAAACGCACTGAATAAATGTGCAATGTGTTCCTAGTGATATAGGTTATGTTTTTTGACATAAAACTACTATCAGAACTGACCTAACAATATTGCCACATGCAGAAAACTAAAAAAATAGTCATGAGTCCATTAATTTGCACAATACTGTACCTTTTGATTTTTTTAAAGTTAATGCCAGTTTAAAATGCTTGATGAAGACAAAGATAAACTTATTAAACTTGTATGTATTATAAATAGTCAACATTTACAAATAATTTAAAAGCCTAAGGTAATGTGATGATTTGGTGCAAAATTTTTATGTCAATCACCATATCAATAGATCGAATACAACATTAATATTATTACTAATATAAAATATAAATTTAAACAGTTACTACATTTTCACAAAAACATATATATTATGTATATTTATATATACGTTATTCATAAGATCATATTATCAGAATAATTATTTTGTAAATTAATTACTATTTAATTATTTGGAATATATATATATATATATATATATATATATATATATATATATATATATTCCAAATAATTATATATATATATAATGAATAAGGAAATCAAATCTTCTACCTTCGGAAAATAATGTATTTTTGTACTACTGTATTATGAATCAGACATGCACCAAATGCCGAAGTTTTGTTTACATAACAAGATATATAGACCATCGTACATGAATTCGGCGTATATATTTTCGTGTACATTGTAAACATTTTTGTGGTACCTAATGTATAGGTATTTGTAAATTTACGTTGATGAATGTTTATATATACAGGAATCCAGACAATTCATTTTTCAAGAGTTAAGTTATATTGTAAATGTAATTGAGATTGATAATGTCTCTTCTATCGTATCTTGTGTTTTGTTTTTTTTAATTATAATTTTATTGTAATTGTTTTCTATTTCGATTTCAGTGTTATTAAAGTCGAATTCATGTTATTTTTCCTCAAAAACCTATTTAGATACGGCTGTAACATATATTTTGTTACTATCTAAACTGTATTTGTGTTCACAGATTCTTTTACGTACATATTCTTTTGCTTATCCTACATATGTATATACCTTCACAACATTGACATTTTATTTCATATATACTATGTGTTTGTTTTTCGTTTGTTTGTTTGTATTTTTTGATTTGAGAGCTACTTTAATGTTGCATGTTCCAAAGAGTTTGTTTAGATTTTCTGATAGGTATGATACGTACGGTAAAGTGACGAATTTTGGTTTGTCTCTATTTGTGACAATATTAGCGGCGTTTTATATATTTATAGCTTCTATTTTGTTTTCACTGTTTTTAAGAGTGAATGACTTTTTCTTTAATGTTTTTTGTAAGTATTGTTTTAATTTTATTTAATTTTTTTGCGATTTTAAGTTAGGGAGAGTGCAATAAACCACATGTAGGTATTTGTCTTTCCTGTCCCCTTTTTTTCCTTTTTTCTGTTGTCTTTTATCTTAGTTTAAGACCAGAACGCATTCTTTTAAAAATTATGTGAAACGAATATACAGTGTGCGTTTTGGCTTTCAACGTTACAGATCGTGTGCGGAATTTGTTTTTGTACGGGTATTTTTGCTATAGTTTTCCAGGTGCGGTACTGTTTAATTATCTGCTGATGATGAGAAATTAGTTGTCGAAATACGTATACAGAATACGACAATTCATGTGGAAAGGGTTTATATATCAACCTTCAGTGATTAAGTTAATCAACCACAGGCTCCATGAAAATTACATACATTATAACGTTTTATATTTTATTGGGTTATTTCGATGCCCTAGCATGGGCTACAAAACAAATTAGATCTTATTAAACATACTCATAATTTAACTTGGGTAATATACTTTGTAAATATGATCCACCTTGTTATATTCATAGAAAATTATGAAAAGTATTTTATAATATAAAGCAGTTATTATCACTTAAACTAATATTTTGCTTTCAAAGATGTTCGTGCTGTTATTCTATGCAAACTATACACTAAGCTTTATATTAATATACCTAAATTTATTTGATAATTTAAACGGAAAATGAAATTTGCTTTGTATAAATGTATGTACACCTACGTACTTTTCTTGGTTAATTAAGTTTTATTTATAAAAGAACGGGATAAATAGAGAAAGAGAATATCAGAAAAAGAGGATGAAAAAGAGAGACTAAAATGAAAATTTCCATGTGCCTGAGGCTTGCCAGTCGAAGAAATTATTTAATTTCGTTTCAAATTTCTAAATTGAAACTGAAATTAACTGCGACCTAAAATAAATAGTAATATTCGGAGTTTCAAATTCTATTTTGTTAGCCGTTTAAAAAATTCTTTCTTTCTTATTACAATATTCAAAATTTTATGTAATTTTAACTAAAGAGTATTTATTTTCTTTTGAAACAATCTTCCAAATTACTCAAATTCTTCATTTTTAATGGCATATTATATAATATTACTTTACATCGATTTTTAAAATAACAATAATTCAACTTAATGCTAATTGCAAGGCGTGGGTTATATTATACTTAACTTACAATTTAGGAAACTTTCACATGTGTGATAGAGCATCAAGAAACAAAATACAGTAAAACCTGTCAATAACGGCCACCCAAAAAGCAAAATATATTGGCCGTTATATAAAGGTGTCCGTAATTGACAGGTTTTTCGTCTCACAAATAAAATACATAATTAATTTTAGGATTTGCTTTCTTTATTTTATTAATTAAAGTAAATAGTATATAAATACAAATATGTGTAAGAAAAACTAAAATTTTAATGTATTTACATATTATAGATAATATGACATCTAATAAATTATTTATATGTACATATTATTACAATATATTCATACGAAAAAACACAATTTATTAGGATTTTTTAAAGTATGTTTCAATATTTGTTTGCTTCACATTTTTTAGCTTCGATTTAAAAACTGCAGCTTCACATGTAAGTAAAATTTTAGAAACATCCATATAAATGTCACCATTGTTATTGCACAATAAATAATTTTGTATGTCTCTTAATTTTGCACACACTTCACTCATACTAGATAAACTAGATTTTGGAGTTTCACATTCGTCCAGGTCACTATTATCAGAGTTATGTTCTTCATCATTATTGCACAAATCTTCAGCAATTTCTGGAATACTGAAGATAGGGCTATCTGTAGGCACATGATGATCAATAGAAGCATATTCATCTAAATCCATCAAAAATTCGTTACGAACTGCAGGATATAGCTGGGCAAGGGGTATTTCGTCTTCTTCATCAAACATTGTGTCCTCCTGGATAACATCAAAGAATCCGGCCTTGGAAAAACATTTTTTAACTGTAGCAGGAGATACCTTTTTCCAAGCAGCTGTAATCCATACAAGTGCATTGGCTAAATTTATGTTTTTTTCAAAAATTTCAAAATCACATTCATTGTCAACAAACGTTAGAAGCTTTTTAATCAAAAAATTTCGGTAAATCAATTTGAAATTCTGAATTATTCCTTGATCCAAGGGCTGACAATACGAAGTGGTGTTTGGCGGCAGGAAGACTAGTTTAACATTTTCTAATGGAACTTTAGAATGTGTAGCAGGAGATACCTTTTTCCAAGCAGCTGTAATCCATACAAGTGCATTGGCTAAATTTATGTTTTTTTCAAAAATTTCAAAATCACATTCATTGTCAAGAAACGTTAGAAGCTTTTTAATCAAACAATTTCGGTAAATCAATTTGAAATTCTGAATTATTCCTTGATCCAAGGGCTGACAATACGAAGTGGTGTTTGGCGGCAGGAAGACTAGTTTAACATTTTCTAATGGAACTTTAGAATGTGAAGTGGCATTATCCAAGAAAAGAAGCACTTTTCTATTTTGTTTTTTCATTTTAATGTCAAATTTATTCAGCCATCTTGTCATAATTTCCGTTGTCATCCATGCGTTTTTGTTAGAAACCCATTCTAAGGGTAATTTGTCCACATGACTACCCTTAAAACAGCGAGTATTTTTACTTTTTCCAATTATTAATGGATCTTCCTTCTCACCTTCCATATTTGCACATAGTAAAACAGTCAAACGTTGTTTTGCTGCCTTCTTCCCTGCACAATTCTCACTTTTTAATACAAATGTCTTATTTGGCATAGCGCGGTAATAAAGACCTGAAACTGAAAAAGGATAAAAACATACAATGTGTCTAAAGAAAAATTTTTATTTGAAGAAATATTCTCATGTATTCTTGTTTTTCGTTAATTTAAAAGTTGTCCTAAAGGAGAGCTAAATTTCGTCCAATTGAAGAAATAAATGGTAAAAACCACATTATATAGACTTAATGTTAAAGTTCAACTTCTCTATTAAATGTAAAACAAATAACTCAAAAACGAATCCCCAAGTTTTGTTCACGACCAGTATAACGAACTCAATTTTCCCGTTCACCCAGCGAGAAGTTTCTTCTCGTCTTCTTTACTATATCCTGTAGTTCGTTTAGTGTGTGTAAATAACCTCGTTCCGCACGTCCTTGTTTACAAAGCTTGTACATCATTTTCTTACAAATACTTATACTTCTATTTATTGTTTGTTACGTCGTTGTCACTCGTTCGAACACAGATACCAAGCACATATTGCAATTCCAAATTCAATTCCTTTAAACCGAATTACAGAAACTAAATGAGTATTTTTCGCATTGGGTAAGAGACAATAAAACGCTATTTATTTTAGATTTCGCCTCTCCTTTTCTCCGCCTCCTACACTCTCCTCTAATCGAAACCTAAGTAAATAGAACTCTTCAGCTTGAAGATAGGCAAGTTAAATTATGTACATATGTGTGTTGTTGCTTACCTCAAATAATCGATTTTCTTTGAAGTGTTCATAAGTAGTTCGGCAGTATTCACTACAGTGTGATTTAATTAAGACAATTTTCAGTTTTTTTGAAAATATATCGTAATACCAAACGTAACGCTTCTATTAGTTGTCTACCTCTGAGTCTCGATTTGTATAAAATAGCAACTAATTTCATGAAACTATCTACAAGAACAATACGCTTGTAAAATTTGTATGTACACCTATCTGATTTTGTATAAGTTTTTACTTGCGTTATTAATATATATCTTAATAATGTATCTACAGTTCCTGGTAAATAAACACACGCTACAATTTTAGAGTTTAATGAAATAAAATCCAATGGCCAATGGTCCTATGAAAAATAGAGACAAAACACATCACGATTCTTCCAAAAAACCAATAGCTTTGCGCTGAAAACTAGACATGTAGCTTTTGGAGAGATACTCCTGCAGTACCTGGTAATCAAATTAGCCCATCTTACAATTTTAGAGTTTTAACGAAATACAATCCAAATACATAAAATTTAAAACATTGCTTTTATATTACACATGCTAAAATAGATTTGAACACATATTTACAACTACAGGATATATCAGGTTGTTACATATGACATGTCCGATTTTGTAAGGAATAAAAAAAAGTCTAAATTTAAAAAAATATAAATATTTATTCTGCAAAATAGTCTCCATTTACATCAATAGTTTGTTGCCAACGGCCTGGAAGCTGAAAAATTCCCTTTGAAAAGAAATCTAGGTTTTGACGGCTCACATATTGCTCAAACACTGCTATTACAGACTCCCGGTCAGGGAAGTCCCTATTTTTTAAGTGATTGTCTAAACTTCGGAAAAAATGAAAATCAGTTGGCGAAAGGTCAGGTGAATAAGGTGGGTGAGGAAGAATTTCGTTACCAAATTCCGAAAGTTTTTGGATTGTCTGTCGTGCAACATAAGGTCTTGCATTATCATGAAGAAGTATGGGTCCATGTCTATTGACTAGTGAAGGCTGCAAGCGGCTCAATTTTCCATGCATAGTTTCCAGTTCGGCACAATAGGACGCTACCGTGATGGTTTCACAAGGTTGCAAAAAATGAATAGTGAATAATACCCTTACTGGTCCACCATACAGTCACCATAATCTATCGCGGGTGAAGTAATGCTCGTGCATGCTGTCTTGGTGCTTCACCTCGATCTAACCATTGTCCTGACCGTCGCCGATTATCATAAAGTATCCACTTTTCGTCACACGTTACCACTCGATGAAGAAACGGTTCAACTTTCTGTCAATTAGCCAGAGAGGTAGCCACTTCTAATCGAC
>JAVIWB010006417.1:0-96805 GCA_031893035.1 Dermolepida albohirtum
TATATTTAGAAAATGAATATATTTTTAACCATTTCTTCTTCAATCATTCTGATTTAAAGGCACATTAAAATTATGTTTTTTTACGTAAGAAAAATGAATAAAAACCAAACGAAAGGAAATATTCAAAAACCAAATTTATTTTCAGATTCTACATACATTTCTCTTGGTTGAATTTGATGGAGCCTGTGGTTGATTGACTTGATCAATAAGGTTGATATATAACCCCTTTCCACATTAATTTTCGTATTCTGTATACGCATTTCGACAACCAAGTTGTCATCATCAGCAGATAATTTCAAAGTGTCGCACCTGGTAAAACACGGCGAAAAAACAATTGTACGAAAATCAAACTCCGTACGCGATCCACACCGCTCAAAACCAAGATGTACACTGTGTCTGTTTCACAAGATTTTTAAAAATTACTTTTACTTACACTAACATGCACTACATTGAAAAAGGTTATTATGGTCAAGCAAGTGCCTGTCTGTGTGATTTATGTGTGATTTATGATATTGTTCCTCCTGTCTTTCAGTAGAGAGAAAAGCGGAGTTTGTAAGGGGCCGGCGTCATTATAGTTCACCACATGGCTTAAATTCAACATTCAATTCGGTAGATTCCCGATTTTTTATTTTCTTCGATTTTGTTGAATGTTGTTGAATGTTTAGAGTGCAATAGACAATACATCGGCCAAACTAAAAGATCGATCGAAACCAGGTATAAAGAACACCTTTCGCACATAAAATTCAACCGACCGGAAAAATCGGGTATAGCGAGACATGTATTAGAAAATAACCACAGTGTTAATATGGATTGTTTACATTTGATAAAGAACGTGTACAATTATCGCGAACTGGACGCGTATGAACGCGTATGCACATCTTAAAGAATTTAAGCCATGTGGTGAACTGTAATGACGCCGGCCCCTTACAAACTCCTCTTTTCTCTCTACTGAAAGACAGGAGGAACAATATCATAAATCACACATAAATCACACAGACAGGCTCTAGCTTGACCATAATAACCTTTTTCAATGTAGTGCATGTTAGTTTAAGTAAAAGTAATTTTTAAAAATCTTGTGAAACAGACACAGTGTACATCTTGGTTTTGAGCGGTGTGGATCGCGTACGGAGTTTGATTTTCGTACAATTGTTTTTTCGCCGTGTTTTACCAGGTGCGACACTTTGAAATTATCTGCTGATGATGACAACTTGGTTGTCGAAATGCGTATACAGAATTTACGAAAATTAATGTGGAAAGGGGTTATATATCAACCTTATTGATCAATACATTTCTCTACTTTTCAACATAGTTGCCAAGTTTGCTTAAACACTTATCAAACCTTACAAGTATATTTTGAATACCCTCTTCATAGAAACCTGCCGGCTGCTCCGATAACCAAAAGATCACGACCCTTTTCACATATTCGTCGTTGTTGTAATGGTTGACGTCAAGATGATGTTTAAGATAGCGAAGAAGATGGAAATCGCTCAGCGTAAGGTCGGAGTTGTAGGCGGGGTGAACCAAAACTTCCCAGTCAAAAGAATGCAATAAAGCTCGTATCAGAGCTGCGGTGTAAGGCCTTGCTTTGCGTAGGAGTCGCAAAATTCCTGTCAACATTCGCATTGCATGAAGTCGATTAACGAAATACCATGCCTATTCCAAAACACGGACACCATGATCTTTCGCTGGGACATAGTCTGTTTGGCCTTGACCCTTCTAGGAGTGTGTGTGCGTCTCCACTCCATGCTCTGTTGCTTCGATTCAGACGTGACACAGCACTGACTTCGACACTTCAGGAAAGTCATTTGAAAGAGTGCTTATGGTAAAACGTCTGTTCTGAAGCATTTTCGCTTCAACTGAAGCCACCATATCGTCTGTGATCACAGATGAGCGACCGGAGCGTAGCTCATCATGGACGTTATCCCGACCAGCTTTGAGGTCTCTGGCCCACTTACGCACTTTGCCTCCACACATGGCAGTAGCTCCGTAAACTTCACTAATCTATGGGGTTGGGCTATTCGATAATCTTAAACATTTTAAAGACACAGAGCAGACCGTACAAGTTACCACACAGCTGTAACTGAGCACAGTTGTTCCCAGAAAATGCCGCGACACGACGCAAGCACCCGTTGCGACGCGCACACATCTTATTAGTTTATACAAGAAAACGGCCCTCATAGTATTATAGTAAGTACTAAACAAAACCACTCCACAATCCAAAAATCTAAAGTCATATTGGATTTATCAACCTATATCAGATAGAGTACCTAAAATCTACTAGTCATTCTGTGATTGTATAAAAATTGTCCTAAAATAAATTGACTCCCATGTTTCTTAAAATTTATCAATGCATTATCAAACACTGACAAAATATAATAAAAATTTATTTTTAAACGACCTAGGCAATGTTTAGTTCTGGAACTAGACCTAGTTTCCAGATTCGTAACCATTTGAAGAAGACGTGTTTTCAATAAAATCTTCAATTAAACAATTAAAGTGGCTTACACTGATCTAGTGTCAAGCATTTCAAAAAGGTCGTAAGGCGATTCAAAGGAACAATTTCAATAATCTTTGCGTAAATTTTTTAGCTTTATAGAAGCACTTATGCGTAGACTTAGGCTTTAATTGTAATAAATTAGATAAAATTAACTTCTTCTGGGCTTCTGGGCTGTAACCGCGTCACTGGTATAACTACCGACATTTCGTACCAACTCGTATGGGACATCTTCAGAGCTCAACTACTGTTACTGTCTGTCGCACTGAAACTGAGCTGAAACAGTTTCAGTGCGACAGACAGTAGCTGTAGTTAAGTCCTGAAGATGTCCCATATGAGTTGGTACGAAACGTCGGTAGTTATACCAGTGACGCGGTTACAGCCCGGAAGCCCAGAAGAAGATAGTATGAACCTCGACCGCGGAAGTCGACGTACCAAATTAGATAAAATTAAATTTTAAATTCACGCAATTAGTAAAAATATCTTAGCTAATTTAAGTATAAAATAAATCAATTTTTATAATTGACTGTTTAATATTATAAAAACGCATATTATGTTAATTACGCTTAAATGTCGATATTTGGAAAGAAAGCAGACTGGAAACACGTAGTTCAATAACGCTGATACACGTAAATGCATTCCTAAACAAGCAATAGTAATCAACTGAAAATTGGTTACGTGAATCGGGAAATGGGAGTTTTCCAAATTACGACAAACAGCATACGCTTTTTATAACTGTAGCAGGACTCACGGAAACGGACATCGATGCTAATTAATCCACTTAATCGAAAATTTTAATCAGAATCCAGGATCAACTTCGACGTCGTACGAAAGACACAACCAAATTCAATCCGTTTCCTCACAGAGGGAGCTGGCGCAACGCAGTTCGGAATGCAATTTTAAAAATTCAGAACGAGCATTGTGTGTGTGTGAGCTGGTTTGCTTACTAGAGCTTATATCTTAATGCAAATGAGTTTTTGTGTGTGTAGGTGGATAAATTTAAATTCAGTATACACCGCATATAAGCGACGATTGCATTTCTCTAATACATAAAGTCCGTGAGGCTATTTCGATCCCATTTTCGTTCCGTGAATAAATGAAAATGGATTCCGAAATATCTCGAGGTATATACAACAGTCGAGATTGGCTTTAATAATGTTTGAAAGTTTCATATAAATTTTCGGTGTATAGAAATGTAAATCTTTTAGCAGTGGCCCGAAAGGTATTTAGAAATGGAACTTTTACCATTCGCGGTACTTTATTCAAATGGAATTTGAGATATAAACTTTTAAAATTTATTCTGCTTGATAGTTATGGTAGATGCGTGTGATTAAAGCATTAAAATATATTGCAATTAAACGCAGTCGGTATGTTCGAGAATCTGAAAATCCTTTTTGAGCATAAAATACTAAACTTTTAGAAAATAATATGGACGTAATGTATTTGGTACGTCCCCCAATTGGTATGTTGCATAATATAGATTTTATTTCAAATCTTCAAATATCGACTATCGCATGACAGAACTCACAACTTAAGGATGTAATCCTGAAGCAATTTTAAGAAAAAATATCTAATGAACATTGCCGAAAACTCTAACTGAGCTACAAGTATTGGAAATTTTAAATATCCCTACTGATGCAGGTATTACGTACCACAGTTGATTTCGTCGTTATTAAAAAGTCAGGACGGCTATGATTTATCAGTTATTATTCATTGTGACAGTAAAAAATAATTTAGAGTATTTATTTTTTCGTGTTTCATTAAAATACTCTTAAAAATATGTTACTTTTTCTTAAGGAATGTCGATATTCACTTTGTTTATGGATTGCGTACTGAAAATGGACAAGCGGCAGTCGATGAATATCGTCGGTGATTTTGCATTCGTAGGGTGCCTTCAAGAACTGTTTTTAGCAATACATTACTAAAAACAGTGTTAGTGTTGCCTCCGATCCGCTGATTGCATCATGAAGTTTGTCATTTTTGACAATATATTTAGCTTGACAGTTTTATTATCCGGTCGCTATTTCTATTGCTGACAGTAACTTGAAAATTTTATGTCAACGAAAAAATGGAATTAACTCGCGAATGTTTTCGTGCAATTATGTTTCATAACTTTCGGCGTGGATTATCTCAACAAGAATGCATCGAATTATTTATATAGTAATGAAGTACCATCGAAAACTACAGTATATCGTTGGTAGAGTGAATTCAAAATTGGACGGCGTTCTTTGGACGATGTATTTCGTGAAGATCGTCCCACAAATGTTGTTGTGTCGCAAAACATTAATGAAGTGTCTGAATTGATAATGCAAAATCGTCATGTGACATACCGTGAGATCGAGGCATCTCTAGGTATTAGTAACACTAGCGTGCATAAGATCCTACATGAACATTTTAAAGAGTTAAAGAGCTATGTTCACGTTAGGTACCACATAATTTAACAAACACTCAAAAAAGGACTCGCGTCGATTGATGCCAAGAAATGCGCAAAAAATACAATGGCGATGCTTCAAAGAACATTTATCAACTCGTCACAGGTGATGAATCTTGGATGAGCCAAAATCAACAGAAGTTGTTCGCGCTCGAAGCACATCAAAACAAATGGTCGGCTGTTTTCACGGAGAAATTGGTCACGTTGCAACCGTGCCTTTAGAGAGTTGTAGAACAGTCAATTCCGAATGGTACACAAATATTTGTTTGGTTTTTTGAAGAAATAAGGAAAACAAACCGAAAACGACAGATCATTCTCCACTATGATAAATGCGAGCTCTCACAGGTCGGTTCGAACAGTAGAATGTTTGACTGGGCAAAACATTGAATTGATGAGCCATCCGCCGTACAACTCTGATCTAGCACCCTATGATTTCCTATTGTTCCCACACGTGAGGAATGAACTTCGTCGTCAACGATTTTTCTACGCCGGAAAAGGCAGTTGAGACATTCCAAATACATTTTGGAGAACCGCCTTCACAGTGGCTGCAATGCTTTTCGAATTGCCTTAAATAAATACAAAAATGCAGTGATTTTCAAGGAGAATATTTTGAAAAGCAATAAAACAATTTTCGATAATAAAAATTTTCTTTTTGTTTGCTATTCCCGAAATATAAACGGCCACCCTCGTATAATATTTATTATTTAAATGTCTATTATTAATTCCCCTGACTTTCGAGTTCGAAATTTTCACACAATAAATTCTCATTTTGCTTAATGTATTAATATATTCGTAGATTATATCCTTTAATTTTCCTGCATGACTAACCCCGTAGAATTATGAACCATTTCCAATACGAAAAATCACGTTATTATTATGAGTCGTTTATTAAATCGTTTATTATATATTTTCGACGCCCTACCGCAAGACGTGCTATTAGTCGTTACTGTAGGCATCTCAAAAATTTATGACGGTCGTGAATCGTGAGTGGTAGTGTGTCTACGAAACACATCTACGGTGAAATTGAACCGTTATTAATACACACTTCACCAATTTTTACGCCCATTATCATCAGTTTTGTATGTGCACAATATGCGGTTCATTTTCACATTCTTTGATGGTATAAATCAAACTGTCAGCGTAAATTACGGAATTAATCTAAATATGTACGTTTCGAAATTTATTTGATTAGAAACACGGAAGATAGATATTTTCAGAATATAATAAACTGGATCTAATAAATTTTAGTTGCCCGCGACAATATATGTTACGCCAAGATCTAATCGATTATTAATTTGAAATTATTTGATATCCGTTAAATCTATAAAGATAAGAAAAAAATCATCCTTTCGACGAGCTGAAACAGCTTAAAATATACATCAGATATGCAAAACAACCGGTCTCGCGATCAGATATAATAATTACGAATAGATTCGATCATTAGAGACTTGTACAGGAAAGCGCTTGTTCGTATCGTAATAGGTAATAAATAGCGTTCCCGCATCATCAAAATTAAAAACTTAAAATTAACGTTGAAGCGAACTTATTTCAATTCAGTTCGATAAAAACAGGGTTCGTCAGTGATGCGGGAAAATTTAAAACTACTGTATCTACATAAGTTTTTATTTAAACATTAATATTTTTTATAGTTTTCAGATAAGTTAGACTCGACATTTTATTTTTTAAAAAGAACACTTGACAGATGGGCACCATTACGATCTACGCATTCTTGTAGTCTTATTCAAAAACTTTCCATCCACTCGACGTAAAGTTTCCGATCTGATACGTGCAATTTTTTCAAGAATTCTTAGTTTTAGTTCCGCTAACGTTTGTGGTCGCTCAACGTACACAAGCTTTTGAGCCAACTCCAAAGAAAAAAAGTCGGATGCGGGCAAATCTGGCAATCTAGCATGCCAAAAGATGTCTCCATTTTTTGATATGGTGTGGTTCGGAAAGGGTTCCCGTAAAGCAGCAAACAGTAAGACTGAAAGCACCATCTTGCTGGAACCATGTAATCTCTGGAAATTGAACTAGTTTTTGTCTCAAAAATGTTGTGACCATGTTTGTTTGACGAACTGCAGTAACAGTTGTAACATTTTTTCGTTCGTTTTCAAAAAAGAATAGTCCAACAATGCCAAATGATGAAAGGACACACCATACTGCCACCTTAGGACTACGCAAAGGTTTCTCATGTATGTAAAGAGGGTTCTCAGCGCTCCATTATCGGCCATTTTAATTATTTATATAACCGTTTAGATGAAAATAGGCATCATCTGACATAAGCATATAGTGGATTCAGTTTTCATCACCATTCAAGTGCTGCAACACTTCTTGACAAAAATTCATGCGAGAAACCAAATCAGTTTCTTGTAATTCTTGAACAATTTGAATCTTATAAGGGTTAAAACTTAATAATAAAATTCGAAGTAGCGATGCATGTTTCTTCGCAGAAAGTTTTGGACTACTTGTTATGGCATTTCGAACCACATGAATGTTTTCTGGCGTTCTAACACTTCTTGCTGCGCCTTTATGCTTTAAATTTAAAGTAGACCCAGTTTCTTCGAACTTTTGTACCCATACATTAATTGCGTGAATAGACGGTACCCGCCCATGACGCGGAATATTGAACTGAGTGCGAAATAACCTTCTCACAGTTATGTGAAACGAATCTACAGTGTGTTTGACTTTTGACGGTGAATGTTTGGTACGGATTGTGTTTGCGCGAGTTTTACGATGGATGCAGATGCGATACTGAGGTTAATTATCTGCTGAAGATGACAACTTAGTTGTCGAAAGAATAGAGAACACAAACATTATTTTGGCAAGAGGTTTTATTTACCTTTCCTGATTAAATAAATTCAATTCACTACTGGCTTTTGCCAGTAGATTAGCGCTTAGACAATGAATGAATGATTAGGTTTTGAAATTATAGTAAAATATCGACTTATTTTGCAATTCCTTTGCTGTCCAAGAGTGCATCAAAGTGTAGAATATAATAAATCGATAAAAATTTAGAAACAAGATAAAAAGAATTAAACCAAAATGGATTAACTGAAATCATAATAAAATATGCTTACTCATACAGGCAAAAAACATCACTCATGATCTGTTGAATATGTATTATGGCAGACGTATTATAAAGCCTTTTTACAGAAAATAAATGATGAAATGAATCGATAACCATTTGTTGCAAAATGTGTACGAACGACATTTGAAATTCACGAGTATACGCATGGCGTTGAATAGCGCAATTATTACGCGACAAACCGATTGAAATTGTAAATTTTTGCGGTAATTGAATCTGTGAACAGAACGTTGTCTCTACGGCGACATCCAACGAACAGAATTGATATTTACGGCGTCAGTTGCCATTTTAAGGTCGTCTGTCGTTACTGTGCCCACACGAGGACACGAAAACAAATTTTTGATTGCTCTGATTGAAGTTGTAAATCAACAATAATTTACGATTGTACCTTTCATCGAAATTTTCTTTGCATTTTTATAGTTGAATACATGCATTTACTTTATTTTCACCATTTGTTTTGTCTTTTGTATTTCTGTAGCTGTATGTCGATAACTGAATTATGGCGCAGTTAGTTAGTGAATGATGTATGTGTGTTGAGTTTTAAAATATACTTAAAAATGTTTTTCAAAAGAAAAATCTGGATTAATGACAAACTCAAAATATCTCAAGGAAAAGAGTTTATTTAATATATTGAAATAGAATTTTGAAATACTTCCCAATGTACCCACGATTTCGATCCCCGGACCCTTGTTATTCAAGAGTTTTACAAAGAAAATCTACTTGCTTTTGTTTGTTAAATTGTGCTATAGAACGACCACACATGATAATTATCTAATGGTATGGTCAAGCTTTAATAATTCCGTTAGCTTTGACGGTTGGTTCCGCTAATATTACGGGCTTAATCTGTCTGATAACAGACCGTGGAAAATGTGTTGAACAGTGAAAAATCTATTATTACAACAACCATATAGCAAATTTTAGAAGAAGATTGTGTTGATAGCATCGATAAATTGAATTTAAATGTAAATGGTATAAATGCATTGTGGTAATGTAGCCAATAGATTCCAAACTATCAAAGTATAATAAAGATTTGGTTTCTTGCCAAGGAATAGAAAAGCTTTTCGGCATTGCTAGTTCATATTTCAAATATACTACGTTAATCAAATTTGTGCTTTGGAACACTGCATAATTTAATAATGATTATTCTCAATCATTTTGGTTACAAAAAATTATGAGATTTTTAGAGAAAATAATTTTATTATTCTTTAAAGTGATTCCACTGAAAAAAACAGACATGTTCATTCTTTGGAACCATTTCTTGAGACGAATAGGTAGATATCCCTTTAGCAAATTATCGATAGATCGTTAAAGTCTTAGCAAACAACATTTGCATCAAAAAATCTTTTACTACTATGAATCAATAGTTAGAAATGGTTGGGGGCAAGATCTTAGCTGTAAAATGAATAAGACCACTTGGACTTCGGACGCTTACGTAATTGAATTGCTTTTGTGGCTGTATTCAAAGTTGCATTGTCATGATTTAGCAAAATTCCACACAAACCAAGTCTCAAACTATTACTACACAACTTTTCAAAGACTCGAGAAAGGCAACATTTGTATGCCGTCCATCATTTATAGTTTTACAATCTTTAAAGAATTGAAAGAAGAATTCAGCTGGAGCACTGTACCCGAAGAAAACAAAAGTTAATTGCATTTTTTGTTTTCAGTTTTATGATAAATAAATTTTGTTTGAATTTAACTCATTTCAAAAACATTGAAAGAACTGATTGCTATTTTGTTATTGAACATGTAGCAGCTGTTTACGCGAACATTACATATTAATCACTTTGCTTAAGGTGAGAATCTGTAATATCTAAATAACCTTTCCTATAAAACGAAGTCTAATATGTGAATTTTAGTAGAACTGCCTTTATGAACAGTATTTTATTTGCTGTGAAAATCAAAAAAAAACACTTGAACATTGTTAAGACTTTCTAAAAGGTTTAATAATCTTACTAACTTTGGAACTTCTTAAAGCTCTTTCGAGGGCATCGGGCACAATCTCCTTGTATTTAGCTTTACTCGGTTAAACAAGCATTGGTCGAGCGCATTTTTGTTTCCTTGCAGCTCGTAGGAACAATATGGCAAAGGTACACAGCAAAATTCAAAAATTGCAAAAGAAAAAAAGAGCATCTAAAAGATTCCATGAGAAAAATTATCCAATAAAAGAAGAATGAACTAGTGTCATCTACACAGACAAGGGGAAAAACCTGGTCAGCTAAATGATATGGATTTTCAAAGACTAAAATGCAAACACTGATGAAATGGGGTCAAGATAAGCATAGGCAAAGAAATTGAGAGACTCTAGGGAAAAGAAAGAGATGAGGATCGCAGTAAATCTGTAAATGCTCCAGTAAGATGGGCTTTATGGTCACATTAAATAATCTTAACCTCATTAGTTTTTCTTGTACTAGTAAACATTAACATATTAATTCCGGAAGAAAGACCATTACTTACATTGAAATGCTATGAATAACTTCTAATAATGCTTAAAATCTTATTAAAATCGTCGACAATAAAAAAATTCCCCGTTTTTAAACACTCCGAAATTCTATGTAAATACTACGACTTTTATGACAAAGTGTTGAATTACTGTTTATGTAAAGAAAACAGTTTAGAATCTTTGAATAAAAATGGCATAAACATGGACCATATTAAAAGGAAGATATTATTTTTTCAATACAAGAAATTTTATTTCCATACAATACTGACAATACTGAGAAAATGATAAACAAACATTTCTTTGCACACTTCATTAACGATTGTTATATCGCTATTACCATCTTAGACTTGATATCGAAGTGTAAATTAACAGCAATGACTGTTCGTAAATAATCAAAACAACAATAAAAACATGAAAAGAAATAACGAAAACATGAATATGGAAGAAAAAATTGCCAGCAAATACTCGACTATTTTAAAGAGAACAGGAGCTGTAAAGAAAGACAATCCAAAGATTCAAAAAAACGAAGATAAAAAGTATGAACAAGCAAGTGCCCTCACAAATCGTAACGATGAGTGGAAGTTAATTAGAAGGAACAAAAAACGTCCCACTGTTATTGGAACGGGAAGTGAGAGTGCAGATAGTACATTTGTAGCGGCTCCCCGCATGAATTGGTACTTCATGGGTGGAGTAAATCCGGTATGTACGGTCGATTCCGTGAGGAATTATGTTGTGAAAAATATTTGTAAGGACAGTGCGGTGGAGATCGAGGAATTAAAAATAAGGTCTACTACAGCAAAAGCTTTTAAAATTGGTATAGAAAACAGACACGAGGAAGACTTTATTAAATCATCGGTTTGGCCCAAAAATATAAAAATTCAAAAATATTCTTTTTTAGTAGAAAGACTGAGACATCAAAATTTGAAGCAGGCGGAAATGCCTTAAGTGTATTGCAAGATGAAGCTTCAGATAGAATCAACGCAGGTATCAAGCACAAAACTACTCTCACGTTATACCATCAAAACGTACAGTGCCTAACAACATCACTTGAGGGTCTTCAGGTCGAATTGGACTTAATTCGTGGCATTAAAATAATATTTATCACCGAACACTGGCTATCTGCCGATAAATTAGAATTTATAAAACTACAGGGTTGCTCCCTGGCATCGTCCTATTGTAGAGTTTACGGTATACATGGCGGTTCTGCTATTTACACGTCAGATACACTTACTGCTGTAAGAACTCCTTTTGTAGATGACATGGCTGTTGAGTATGACTTTGAATGTTGTGGCGCTTCTGTCACATATGAGAAAAACGAAATTTTACTAATATGTATTTATAGATGCCCTACAGGTTCCTTTACTGATTTTTGCATAAAAATCGAGATGTTATTAAGTGCCATTCATTCCCTAAATGTTACATGTATTATCGCTGGTGATTTCAATGTTGATCTAATAAGCAGTAATGCTAAGAGTAGATATTTTCGTAATATTCTCGAATCTTTCGGAGTGATGATTCTTATAAATGAACCAACCAGAATCTCTAAAACCGCGGAAACATGTTTGGACAACATTTTACTGATGAGGGAATTCGGAAAGGATACTCTTCGTGTGTGTCAAACTGTCACTATTGATACTGGTTTCTCGGATCATAGAGCTCAGGTGATCTACTGCAGATCTGCATCTGCAAGTCAGAAACAGCAACACTATAAATTGGCTCGCGTAATTACACGCTCCATTATAAATAATTTTGTGGATGACATGTGTGGTGTAGATTGGAACAATGTTTACTGTGATGACTACGATACAAATTTAAAATTTCTGAACTTCTTGAATGTATTTTTGAGTTATTTTAATTCTTATTTTCCTTTAAAAAAAGTGTATAATAAACAATATTCTTTTAAACCATCCAAAAAAGTCACTCAATTAAGAGATGATGTCTCTGCATTGCGTGTTATGTGTAATTTTAATGACGATTATAAAAAGACATTTACATTTTACAAAAGTCAATATGAAAACGCCGTAAATCAGGATAGAAGAAATTTTTATGATCAACAATTACTTAATTCCACAAACAAAAATAAAACTATGTGGCGTATTATTAATTCTCATTCGGGTAAAAACGTTAAACACGTCCTTCCTCAGGCCGACGATCCCAGGCGTCTTGCTTGTGATTTTAACGAAATATTCCTTCAGAACTCTTCTTCATCAAATCAGATATACAAATTTATTGACCGCATTCCTAATAATTCTTATTCATTTTATTTTTTCCCAATATGTGAAAGAGAACTCTCTTCCTTCATAAAGTCATTGAGCAACTCCAAATCTTCTGGTCGAGATGGTATATCTATTAGTTTTCTAAAAAGTTGCTCGGCTAGCTACTTAAGACCCCTGACCCACATAATTAATCACTCCTTTGCTACAGGCATTTTTCCGGACTACCTCAAACATGCTTTGGTTGTTCCGTTGTTCAAGAAAGGTGATCCTAATAATCTAGAAAATTACAGACCGGTTAGCCTGTTGACCGGTTTTTCAAAATTATTCGAGAAAGCAGCATACTCCAGATTAACACATTTCTTATCAAAGCATGGTTTAATTAATAAAAATCAACATGGGTTTGCCAAGGGTAAGAGTATTGAAACCGCTCTATATGATTTCACTGACGAAGTCCTCAATGCTTTGGATGACAAAAGATTACCATGTGGTTGCTTGTTAGATTTGTCCAAAGCTTTTGACACTTTGGATCATAAACTTCTTTTAAGCAAACTCGAACGCTACGGTATAAGAGGCACTGCCCTCTCTTGGTTCAAATCTTACATTAGTAACAGATCACAATCGGTGTGCTTAAATATCAAGGGTGGTAAAGTTTATTCAGATGAGATAATGTTCTCTAGGGGTGTTCCACAAGGTAGTATCCTTGGGCCCATCTTGTTTCTCTTATATTTCAATGACATCCACTTCCTGGAACACAGACCTAATAATCAATGCCTTACAATCAATTATGCCGATGATACCACGCTTTTAGTCACCGGCAATTCTTTAAATCAGGTTATTGACAGCACTGAATCTGTACTGGGTACAGTACAAAACTGGCTGTCATGTAATAACCTGAATATTAACAACTCGAAGACAAACATAATTCTGTTTAGATGCAACAATTTCACTGATTTTCCTAACAGTGTGGAGCTTGGCCATTCCTTGTATCCTGTACAGAATAGTGTTCGCTTATTGGGAGTAACGGTAGATCAGTTCCTGAAGTGGAAGGATCATATCAATGTTTTATGTAAAGTCCTTGCAAATGTGTGCTTTGGGATTCGTCTCTTGAGGAAACTCGTTA
Source organism: Dermolepida albohirtum (assembly GCA_031893035.1). Taxonomy (NCBI): domain Eukaryota; kingdom Metazoa; phylum Arthropoda; class Insecta; order Coleoptera; family Scarabaeidae; genus Dermolepida; species Dermolepida albohirtum. The sequence continues at coordinate 13,790 of JAVIWB010006417.1, forward strand.
GCGATCAGGCGCTACGAATGATATATTTTGGATGTTTTTACTCCAGGGTAAGGTATGGCATTGCGGTTTGGGGTAGTAGCAGTGAATTGGATCGCGTATTTATAATTCAGAAAAGAATTCTCAGAATAATGCACAACATGAGTTTTGAGCGGTCGTGCAGGGGCGTGTTCAGAAAACATTTTCTCCTAACTGTTTTTGGGATATATATTTTTGAGGTCCTGCTTTTTGCTTACAAGCATGAACATTTGTTTGAGGAGCATATCGCTACTCACGATTACTCCACAAGACACAAAAATGATTACTACTATCCTAAACACCGCCTTGCCTTGGTGGAGAGTGGACTCCACTACTCTGCCATTAAATTTTTTAATCACTTGCCCGAATCGTTCAGAGAGGTTAGGGTATTTTCAGTATTTAAATCGAGAGTTCGTGATCTCTTAATTGAGCTGGAACCATATAGCATATCTGAATATATAAATCATAGATTTATTTAAGATATAATACATTTTATTTACTCCTTTTTTTTTAAATTACATATGTAACATATCTATGTCATGACGTTTGTATTTCTTTCTTTTCGACGAATTACAATAAAGCTATTATTATTATTATTATTATTATTATTATTATTATTTATTCCTGATTGAAAACAATGCCACTGTTGCTTATAGGCAAGCATATTATACCATATTTTTCTCCAGACTACGAATTTCTAAAGGCAATTAGAAACGCAAATATTATATTCATATTTTAAAACAGAAAGAGTGCACTGCTAACTTACATATATTATCTAATCTAGAATCAAATATGAGTATTTTGATGAGGCATGTGGTTGATTAACTTAATTACCTAAGGTTGATATATAACTCCTTTCAACATTAATTTTCGTATACCGTATAGGTACTAAGTTGTCATCATCGACAGATACTTAAACAATGTCGCACTTGGAAATCACAACAGATCGTGTACGGAATTTGTTTCGTGCGGGTTCTTGCCGTGGTTTCCAAATGCGACACTGTTTTATTGTCTGCTGATGACAACTTAGTTGTCGAAATACATATACGGAATACAATTCGTAATTGCATAAAAAAAATTCTTCTCAATAATATATTGATTTTTGCTTTCCTTTTGTAAATATTTAATAAAATTTTCGTTTTACATTGTATCTAGCATCTTGCTAATTAAAAAATTTGTAAAAAATAAATTACAAGGGTTTTGTATCTGCCTAAACGATTATTTACTTTCTCTAACGAGCAGGCATTTACTTCAAAGCTAATTGCATAATGTGAAGGCAAGCTTGGTAATTAGCTCTTCTTCTTCCCAATTTTTCTTAGCAGGAGTATATCGAAAATATTAGTTAACTACCTTCTTTGTTTTAATTAGATTATTTTTAGGTACATAAAATGATCACAAATCCCCGTTTACTTGAAAGTGAATTTCCTTATTGGAAATTTCTGTATAATTCTGACAGAGTGACGATTAAATATACTATTTAATATGTTGATTTCTTTACAAAATGACGTGGCGGCTAATAATTTTATAATAAAACACGTCAAGTTAGACATTTCGAGGTTTTTTGACCATCTTTTTAGTATAATGTGGTGTAAATATTTTAATTGTTCCTTGTTCATTTTTTAGGATCTTATTATTTGACTTAATGTTATACTTTTAGTCTAATAATGAAATTTACAAACACGGGATGCATATCCTCTTTATTTCGTGCTTAGTAAGCTGGAGTATGCTGCAGTGGCATGGTACCCTATTTACGATAATCAAATTGATACCGTGGAACGAGTGCAGAGAAAGTTTTTGAAATACTTATCATTTAAAGAAAATGATTTTTATCTAACACGACACTGACTTTGGGGAACTTCTACTTAGTCATGGCTTTGAGTCCTTTGCAGAACGGAGGCGGAATGTCAATGCTACATTTATGTCTGGCTTGATTTCGGGGAAAATTGATGCGCCAGATCTGTTGGCTGGCGTAGGCTTTGGAGTTCCACGCCTGGAGTCGAGGTTCGGTGATCCTTTGGCAATGGAAATGCCAAGGACCAACATTTTGTTTAGGGCTCCACTTACGCACGTGGCTGGAAATTTCAACCAACAGCATCGTCACGGTGTTTGATTGGATTTAATTTGATTTATTTATTTATTTAACTTACATTCAGTTCTATTATTTTGTTATTTACTTTTCTTTTTGTGTGTTATTGATTTTTTTAAATGTATTAGCAATGTAATTGTAATTTTTAGTTTGTATACCCTATAGGAGTACTCTATTGGGTGGTTAATAAATATTATTATTATTTTTATTATTATTATTATTATAATTTTTCTTGTCACTATTATACTAGATAGATCTAGTATACTTTGTTCTATGTTGGCTGTCTTTGAATACCAGAAAATTTTAATTATTCAATATTCAAAACGAACTCAATACCTACCTTGACGTGGGGGGAAACTGTGCTTTTTTTAGTCCATGTATTTCGACAAAATAGACATTTTTACCAGTTTCAAAGTTTTTTTGTTAACCAATATCTATTAGGAACGCAGAATAGGTGATCTCAAATTAAACAACCCCAAGTCAGAGAGGTACAACTTTTCTTTTATTATTAGTTAATTATAATGATTTAAGGTTAACCCCTTTCCACAATAATTTTGGTATTCTGTATACGTCTTTCGACAACTAAGTTATCATCATTAGCAGATCCGCAAGATCCTCACGAAGACAAAATTCGTACTAGACTTAGACCCTCTAAAGACAAACACACACTGTGTATGTTTTGCTTTCGACGGTATAAGTCTAGTACGGACTTTGTTTTCGTGCCGATATTGCCATGGTTTCAGATGTGACAATGTGTGAAACTTCGTATACAGAACACGAAAATTATTGTAGAAAGGGGGAAAGGAGTTAACCTTAATTGATTAATTTAATCAACCACAGTCCCTATTCAAATTTACCATTAGTTAGTTTTGTTTAGAAGAACTTAATTATTTACTTTTTTGTTATCATAAGTCAATTATACTAGCATTAGCTACACCTTTATTTCACTTTGATATTACAGAAATTCGATACCAGAGGACTCTATATTATTTTTTTCTATGTCTAAAAGCCATAATGTTTCTTATAGCCTCTTCTTTATTATACGTTATTGTGGGAAGTGTGAACAATCTGATTGTGAACTTGCAAAAAATTAATTATTTGACATAATTTATTAACTTCCCAGCTTCATTAATATTAGCCGTCAATATTTACTCATTTTTTTTATTAAATTTAATCATACCTAAAGTAAAATATTTAATTCAACACCTGCGAATATTGCAGTTCAATATTCGTTTCTGCATCACTCATAAAATCTCATGTCGTTATACATACGTATATATATTGGAAGTTACGAATTGTGTAAATCTGATCCAATGCAGGAAATAAAACGTTTTCGATGACAGTCAACGTAAGTCCTGAGAGATTCTTGGAGTTCAGAATTTCTGTAGTAGTATTGGGTCTACGAACTTCTCGCGCACTTTTAAGAACAGTCCGCGTATATGGTATGCGTTTTTGAACAATTTTCAGGTCTCTTTAGTTTATTTTCTGTTGAGATTTAAGAAACTATAATTACCATACGTTTGCGACTTTTCTTTTCAATTCTGCTACTCTTCCTTTCAATTCTGCTTCCTAATAAAATTTTATATTGTTTTATGTACATCTACATATATTGAACGTTCTGAGCTGTATAACGCAAGAAATAAAACGTTTAGGATGTTAGCTAACGTAAGTCATGAGAGATTCTTGGGGTTTAGAATTTCTTTAATATTATTGGGTCTACGAACTACTCGCGCTCCTTTGAGAGCATTCCATGTATATGGTATGCGTTTTTGAACAATTTTCACGTCTCTACAATTTATTTTCTTTTGAGAATTAAGAAATTATAATTAAGTGGGCGACTTTTCTTTTCAATTCTGCGATCTTTCCTTTCAATTCTGCTTCTTAATAAAATTTCATATTTTTTTATATACATATGCATACATTGAACGTTCTGAGCTGTATAAACTTAACCCAACGCAAGAAATAAAACGTTTTGGATTTTAGCCAACGTAAGTCATGAGAGATTCTTGGGGTTTAGAATTTCTTTAATATTATTGGGTCTACGAACTCCTCGCGCGTATATGGTATGCGTTTTTGAACAATTTTCAAGTCGATTCAATTTATTTTCTTCTGAAAATTAAGAAACTATATTTAAGTCTGCGACTTTTCTCTTCAATTCTGCTTCTTAATAAAATTTCATATTGTTTTATATATACATATATATACATATATATATATATACATATATATATATATATATATATACATATATATATATATATATACATTGCGCGTTCTGAACTGCGTAAACATAACCTAGCGCAAGAAATAAAATGTTTTAGATGTTAGTCAACGTAAGTCCTGATAGATTCTTGGGGTTTAAAATTTCTTTAATGTATGGGTGTATTGGGTGCCCAAATTCCTGGCGCTTCAGAACATTCCACGTACATGCATTTATTAACAATTTTCAGGACTCAACAATTTATTTTCTTTTGCGAATTAAGGAACTCTAATTAAATCTGCGGCTCTTTCCTGATAACCAGTCATTTTAAATGAGACAAATATGCCTTCTGCAAACTAACGTTAGCGATCCATTCATAGATAATTATAACTTTTATTTACAATTTTCCAATGAAAATTCATATCTTTACGTGATTACTATTTTAATTGGCAATCCCTCTGTAAACATCAGTGGCAGTTTAATTACGTCCGGTTTATACGTAGGAAAAGAGGGGCATAATGAGAGGAAAAGCAAGAAATATGTGAAATGCGAAAAATACGTATTTTGAAACGTCATTAAATAATACCGTGTATGTGTGTTTCCGACATGCCTAATAATACGTTATTACGGCATTTAATGAGCTATTCAGTCTAACTGTCGTAATTACTGGCCACGAGTTTCGGTATTCATTGAATTAATATTGTTATTTTCTGTTATTGTAGTATGATTAAAGCTGGCGTCATTTTATAGGTATTACTTACTTTGCTTGAATTCTTTTTTGGTTTATTTAAATTTGAAGTAGATTTTTCTGTAAAAAAATACAGTGGAAAAGGATTAGTCGTTAAATCATAAATAAAAGTTAACTTAGATTAAAATTGTATATGATAAGTAATTAAAGAGTTATATTCAAGAAAATATTTTCCCATTTTAATCACATAAATTGTCATCATCAGCAGATAATTAAACAGCGTGCGTTTTGGCTTTCGACGGTACACATCGTGTACGGAATTTGCTTCGTGCGGGTTTCTGCCGTAGTTTTCCATGTGCGAAACACGAAATACGTATACAGAATACGAAAATTAATGTGGAAAGGGATTATATATCAACCTTAAGTGATTAAATTAATCAACCACAGGCTCCATCGAAATTACCTATTTTTCCATATTTAGAGGATTCTGCATCTCAAATAATATTTCGATTTCACTAAAACCATATGTTCGTTGATATAAATCGTACAAGTCAGAATATCTATACACTAGTTGAATGGTCTGTTTTCCTCACAATTTCATACAGTTGTTAATAAAAAGAAAGTTGTTAACAAAACGACATTAATCCCATACAGGTGTACCAATATATGTGTATAATATAATATTTACTACCTATTCGATATTTACTTGGTGGGTAATTATTTATTAAAGTTTCACTTTAACTATTTTGTAATATTATTGTTATAACGGCGATATTAGCCAAGTCGTGTGACACAGCATTTTAAAGTACTTTTTTCAATTACGCTTTGGATTTGTTTTTAATATTATCATAAACTCCTTCATTATATCGCGCCCAATAATTATTTCTAATTTTTGTGATGCCCTCTTTCTATTATGATTGGTTAATATCAGTTCACTAGGGTGGCTATTCTTCGCCCCTCCAATTTCTTTTAAAGCTCTTACTTGTAGAAACTCACTTTAATTTCCGGCAACTTCAGAACACACAGTACACAATACACGATTGCGTATGATTATTTTAATGTAACTTTCAGTGTTGAAATAGTTCAGCGTATATCGTCACCGCGATATACACAACCTGTCTACTGGTACTTGAAATTCTTAACTGATACACTTTTTGGTCTGTAAAGAACTTTTGAGCTATTCCCAGATCGAATTTACGATGGTGCAAACTCTAGTTAAAATGCACTCAATTATTTATGAAATTTCATCCAATCTCGTAAAGCTTGCGATGAAACCATACTCCTTTTTAGATGTTAACCTAGCTCAATCTGATTATCGCGTGATCCGCTTTTTCATTATCTCTAAATCCCTCCGAATCACTTATAAATCGTTTAAAACACTTAAAAACTTAAACACTAGGCAAAAAATGCAAATTTCGTCGGAAACTCTGACTAATGAATAATCGAAAAAATAAAGTAAACCCATTACCACATTATTAATTGTATCTTACAAGGTGTGTATTTCTTCAACTACATCGTCATTAGTAATTATAGTATTGAAGATGGAGTCACAGTAAAGATACATGGAAAAAAAGGACTAAATACACTACTCGAATCCACACAAACACCGATATTAAATTCTCCTTCAAATTCAACATTAATTATATTTTTGTTAATTTGAAATACAATGTTTGTGTGGACGTCTAATCGACATAGACAAAATTTAGATTTTCTATGTAGCTTTACTATGAATCCTTGTTCAATAGTATGTTTTAATTACTACTGAAGTTGACAACTTGCTTATCGAAATATCTGTCTAGTAGGATAGAAATATTAATGGGGTAAAAGTATCTATTTCCTTTCACTTGCTTTTTTAAGTATTTTGTGCATTTTGGTAAAACTCTTAGCAAGTATAACACTAAAGTCAATCATAGCTATTTGTTTCAAAGTAATTTTCTCATCGTTCATCTAAAGGATGTCACTATAACTCGGCTAGTAATCCAACTAAAGCCATGAACAGCAAATAACACGAACAAAGTCACTTTCTACTACAAAAAGATACAACGAATGGCACCACTGTTTTGTCACATTTTCAAAAAGTTCATTTACCTGTTGCAGAGAGGTTGTATTCTAAAGTTGGTTTCAAATTGAATCATCGACTAAAAATAGAAGTTATTCTGGGCATACATCTTAATGCCTTCTAATTTCACAGCAAACTATTTATTATTACTTTACTTATTAAGTAGTATCATTTCTCCTGTAAATATTATATATAGCACGCTATATATAACATGTTAACAATTCATAAATTAAAAAAATTCTATTTTAAAAGCAACATTGGAGAATCCATACACTCTTTATTAATATTAAGAGATCATATCCCGATGATTGATCAACGAACCGCCCCAGTCCGACCCTGTTCGCCTTAACCATGTCATCATTACTCAAGCCGTTGTCAGGAACAGCTGCAATAACTGACGAAATTTATTTCGAAACCAAAATAAGGTGTTATTTGCATTTTTAATAGTGTCCTCGAATTTATATGTTTGTTTTGGAAAACTCGTAACAATTTCGGTGCCATTATTGGTACAAGACGGCAATATCTTCAGTCTTAAGCGTTACAACACGGTCGCGAATATTTATTTTATGCGTGTGTATGCATGTATGTATGTCTATATCCTTCAATACACTTTCCCTGGCTTCATTTCAAGAACCATGCTCCCATACATAAAAATAAAAAAGCATAAGGCTAATTGAAACAGCCGTCTTCGAATGTATATATATATATATATATATATATATATATATATATATATATATATATATATATATATATATATACCTATATAAGTACATACTTCATACTTCATCGTAATTTCTTTTTCACAGTTACTGTCGACTTAGTTTGTATGTAAGAAGCAATTTTTCAAAATAAATTTCACTGGAATGACTTCTATTTCTCAAGAATATGAATTTGGTGTTATATGATAGGAATAATTCGTTTAACAGTCCATTCTTTGGCCTTTATAGGAAAGCTAAACTGTATATAAAACAAATGGACATGAATATCCACAATAGATTTTGATAGAATGAAAGTTTTAAAGAAATATATACTTAAAAATAATTAAAATCCTTTGCATTACTTATGTTCGAAATATACGTTCTAATAAGTTTGTTATCATCAGTAAGAAACACACAGTTCCACTTCTACTTCAACTCCACAAACACTAATTAAGAATTAATTAAATTAAAGATTGACGAATCGATTTTTAACACCATTAAAGATAGGCGTCTCTAGATGATATTCATTATTGGTAATCAAAGTATTTGTAGTTGAATTTGATGGAGCCTGTGGTTGATTGACTTGATCAATAAGGTTGATATATAACCCCTTTCCACAATTAACTATTTGTAAATTCTGTATACGCATTTCGACAACCAAGTTGTCATCATCAGCAGATAATTTCAAAGTGTCGCACCTGGTAAAACACGGCGAAAAAATTGCACGAAAAAACAAACTCCGTACGCGATCCTCACCGTTCAAAACCAAGATGTGCACTAGTGCACATCTTGGTTGGCGTACGGAGTTTGTTTTTTCGTGCAATTTTTTCGCCGTGTTTTACCAGGTGCGACACTTTGAAATTATCTGCTGATGATGACAACTTGGTTGTCGAAATGCGTATACAGAATTTACAAATAGTTAATTGTGGAAAGGGGTTATATATCAACCTTATTGATCTAATCAAAGTATATTTGCTCTTATGTCTAGGAGTCTTTACGCAATTGCCAAATTCACTCCTATTTCCAAAATGCTAGTTAATGTAAGATATTCAAGACTCACATTACGCAACTTTTTAAAATATTTCTTCAGTCTATATTACGTAATATACGAGGATAATTTGACAGGAAGTAAGACTTGAAATGAAGTAAATGTGTCAAGTTTTTCATAATACTTCAACAAATTTTCGTTCAGTTTCAACGCAGGTGAGTCAACAATGTTAAAGTCTCATGCTATTTTTGTAATGATATTTCCTCAACCGTAAAATATTGCTCCATTTTTGCAATAAATTCTTCATTCAATCGCGACTTATTTCCAGCAGAAAAAATTTTGAATTTGGAGAATAAGTAAAGGATACTTAAGACTAGATTTCCTCACCTACCCTATTCGCAGTAGCTGAGGCACGATTCGAAACCTCAATTGATATATTTTCGCGAAAAATTTGACTTTTGTGGGAAGGCACGTTATTATGATGAAAGACAAACTTTCGATGAATTATTCCAATCCATTTTTCAGAAATTATTCAATTTAATTGGTTGAGCGGTATAGCAAAATAACTGTAGAAATACAAGATCATTATAGCAAAGGTAATGTGATGTATCATCTATAAGATAGCCAATTGAACTCAAGAACATAGTGGTGAAGCCAAGTCTAATCAACTCTAACAAAATCTTAGTCATCGTTAAATAATTTCAAATTATAGCTCGATTTTCGGACCAACTTTGAACTAATTCCATAATTATTGGTCGTGACATTCATGGTGATCAGTACAAAGCCAAGGATTTTGTAGTTACCAAACCAGGACAGGTAAATTCTCTTTTAATTAGTTTGACAAACTTAGGGAAGAATTTAAAAAAATACGTTTTTTTATTTTTTTTAGTGAGTGCCGGATTGGGTCATAAACCTTTTCCACTGATCACGACCACGGGAGCGACAGTGTGGATTTGATGTGTGCAAAGTATTTCATGGCTTTGTTACTGGTACTTTCTCAGAGTAAGAGAGGAAAGAGTGTTGATTATTCTTCCTCAACACTGAAGAGTACTGGGAAAGGTAGCGACTACCTTTGATGTTTAATTAATCTACCAAAACCATCAAAGAAACACCCTATTCAATCTATAATAGAGTGCGATAAAAGTAATTGACAAATTTTACATTATTTTGCGTTCTTTTATTACAATTCTAGATTCACGACACTCATCCCTCTGACTGTTTGAATATGCATAATTGGATTGAACTTCTAATAGTTTGCGCCACAAAATCCAAAGAATGCATTTTACCTGTAACACAAAGAAGCTACCACAATGTTTTTTAAGAGACCGGTCTATAGATCACAAGGTTACGGCACCGTTAGTCATATACATTAAGGGTTGATTTTTTGAAAAAAATATTATTATTAATAATAAAATTTTTGCGTTTTATTTAACACTTTCGTAATTACTTCGGTAGTACATTTTTCCATTCTCTTACTAGCTAATAAGATTGAAAATGACGGTTTTAGGGCTTCCATTTTATGTATTATAAGATGGATAACGGATTTGTTTACAATCTGTCATCCACACATAACCACAGCTTTTTATTTTTTAGCTCTTATTTAATTCTCATTTCAATTTCATAGCGAATATATGGTACAAATTTCGTAACGTTGTCTAACTAAGTAATTTCCAATTCGAGTATTTAATCAAAAAAGTACTTCATTACTGTGAAACGACAAATTACAAATATTCGTTAAAGTTAATCAAACTAAAATATTTCCCGAACGTTCGTCTTATAAATGCTGCGCACTTTTGCCTTCTCTTACTAATCGTGGAGGTAAAACTTTGGATATTGACAGTGGAGAATGTTGAGATGCATTTTATGTACTTCAGAGGCACTTACTTTAACGTAGACCTCAACAAGTTGTGTCTGTACATTCCTGTTCTAGTTTAGAATGATTTAAACTAAAATATATTATTATTAAATGGTACTACTTTTTATTAGAACTACATAAAATATCCGCTAATTGTTTTGACCAGTGTAAAGAGAGCCCTTTCCACGTCATACTGTACAAAGGTGGTTCTTGTAGTTAATTTCCGATGATGACAATACTTCGAGCATATGTGAGGTGTTACATAATTATTTTCATATTTACGTTTCCAATAATTATTTTTTAAAACATTTGGGTTAATAAATTTATCCAAAATATCGTTTTGCCACACCAAATGTTATGCAACACAATATCGTAACTCCTCCGCCTATATAAATATTCCGTAACATGTAAATTCTTGATAATGTTTTTCCATTCGAATTGTATTAAATACATTTACTGGAATATGTAAATATTACATTTTTGCATTTCCAACACCTCTTCATGAATTCAATTCTACTCTATTAACTTCAACAAACAGGAGGTTTTAGAGAAAAACTAAAAACTAGATTTCGAAGTCTTGGTTTCATTCATATCATTAATATATGACAAAGGACACATAACTCGAAAATAATGATTTATGTCATATATGTTTGGTAGTAGTTTAATGTTATCTTTGTAATATCTCAATAACAATTGAAGAGACAAATTTCTTTTATTTACTATTTTTCAAATAGACAAAGGTTGTATTAGGTAATTGAAAGTTTCTGTAAAAATAAACAAAACTAGATGTAGTAGAAAAACAATTTAAATAACTGAAGTCTTTTAAAAGAAGTAAAGTATAAAACGGATAATTTAATAGTATCTTATTTGAGTTGAAGCAAGCAGTTATGAAAGCTTTCGGATAATATTCTATATGCAGAAGGAAACAAAACAAACTGAAGAAAAAGAACCTATTTGTTTTGAAAAAAGGAATATTTTAAATATACCAGCACATAGACATTGCTCGGAAGACATTCCTCAAGATGTTAATACATGCACTTTAAAGTTTTCACGAATGAATGGTAATTTTATGCAACCATTACTAAAGATACATGTACTAAGTTGAATATATGCAGACGACGTAAATATGAATTAATAGTTAATAACAGGTTATTATGTTTTGTAAATTCACTAATTGACATTAATATTGATAAACGTTCTTACTTTGCATCGTTTTAAAAGGTCATTATAAAGCTTAATCAAAGTGAATTTCCAATTAATATACTCGCGTTAGAATTTATTTCAAGAAATGAACTTAAGGACTGATTAGATTCCAGTTTCTTTTTTGTAAATGAAACTATTTCGAAGCTGTGTTGAAAAGTAGTCTTATGATTAACAGCATTAATGAAAGAATTTATTTTTTCGTAATATATATCTTGCCTTGACCATATCTTGTACCTGATAACTATATTTTCAAGTCAAATTAAAACTTTAAAATTAAATATTTATTTTTTCCTTGTATCCTATTCGTATGTGCTTTAATATGTGCTGAAGTCAAATCCTTATTCATGTTTTATTCATTAAACATCTTCGAATTATGATTTACCTCCATTTAATATGAGATGTTTGAACTCATAAAAAGTTGCTCTTTGCAATTTTGCATTTAAATTATACTGGAAAATCATGAAATAATAATCAAAATAATCAAATATGTCGGGCGGATGCATAAATTTGTAGCGTTTTTATTGAACTCATCAATCATTAATTTTTTTTAACAAACAAAATATATGATACATATATACATAATATATACATATATACACATATAATTATATGAAGATTCCCGGGTTCTAAACCGCGAGTTGTGTCCTGAGAAGGACCGTTCTCTCGACGTTTCGTCAAGATTGCAGTCGTCATCTTCTGGAGCTGATCTTTCGCTTACTGAAACTGAAGATTATCTGGCGTGGTTGGTGGGGGATATTGTCTTATTGACGTGTACGCTCGACTGCGTGTGATTAGTTTCGATATCTGTGCATTTATTTTGCAGGTCACATCTGAATTTATCATTTACAATGGAAATAAACTGTCCAAGAAAACTACCATTTCTTTACATTCTGGTGATCAAGAAAGAAAACGGGACATTAGGACACGCCGTATGTCGGAAATATACACACACTAATAGATACTTAAAAGTACAATCATACTATTATCAACCACAACTGAACTCCGTGGTAAAAACTCTAGTTTTATGATCCGAAGGATGAAGAACAAAAACACAAAAAAAGAATCAACATCAGAAATGCTCCCCTCGCAAGTGTATATTTAGATAGTCATTAACAAAGCTAGAAACGGCTGCAACAAATCAAAAATGGAAAAGTAGGAGTTCACATTTAGAGCCTTTTTTTCCCATATATAAAGGTACTACATACAAAATCGGTCGAATATTAAGAAAACACAGCATCGACACCATTTTTACTACACGACGAAACGCGACATAATTCACAAGAAGGTCAGGGCGTGTAGGAGATTTGGTGCCTAGAGTATAATCAATCCTACTTGGGGTAGACGAACTAGTGAATCAACGTTAAAAGAGAAGAACACTGACAAGCAGTTGTCAAGAAAGAACCAACATCATCGTTAGGGCTACATAGACTGTTAACAGGACGTTCTATTGATTTTAACGATACCAAAATTTTGGCGAAGAGCGGAGACAGCTAGAAGAAGTATCAGAAAAGCGATCAACATAGAGAAGAGACTCAACAGCCTGAATAAACGTGATGACAGCCAAAGCATACCGCACAGAAGGCAACAACTTCTGGCTGGCTTTCAGAATAAGACTGAAACAAGCTGCAACAGAGCTCAATCCCCACATAATCAAACGTCAGTAAGGCAACGCCCTTCACCATAGCAGCAATGTAGAGGTAGGCGCACCACTAAACACACATCAAACGATCTTCAACTTCAGTAAGCGACAGACCAATTCCAGGAGATGCGATCTCGTTGGAACGTCTAAAGAACGGTCTTTTCTAGGACACAACTTACACACACTTAGAACGCGAGAAACTACATTTTCATAGTACGTACGTGAGAATATGTAATGTATAGAACACATAATGGAGATAAACTGAAACACCCCATACATTAAAGGTACTAAATATTATAGAGGAAAATTAAAAACGAACGGGTATATATAACTTTATTAGCAATTTTACAATTTTAAAGATAATTAATTACTGTACGCACTCTTTTGAGCATACTATCCGGAATTTTCCGCATCCTTCTAAAAGTTTTTCTTCTAATTCCTCTTTCGATTTGCATTTATATACTTTTTTGTCCACTCCAAACGAAGTTTCTTATGGCGCCCACAATAGTGGCTTACAGCTGTTCTGAAAGTGAGTTTCATTTTGTGATGCTCCCACAGATCATCAGCTAGGGTTTGCAGATGATTTTGTCCCCGGATTAAGAGCACTTCCCATTAGAATTTGGTGATGATATTGGTCTATTTTCATAGAAATCTGTTGCTTATTTATTACTATTTGAACAACTATTCTCGAACATTTCATAATTTTCACTTGCGAATGTCCTTGGGAATGCAGCAAACAATTTACATCTTTCGGACACAGTAAGTTCGCGGTTTTTAAGCATACTAATAATTAAAAACAATATTTTAAGTAATCACTTTCTTAAGTTATTAGAAAAAGAGTCCTGGTCGCTTCTGACACGTGTATAAGACTAAAATGGATACTGTTCTGTATGCATTTGACACGTTCATTCATATTTTTCATTAATTTTGATTCAATAAATTTTCGAGAAATGAAGTTTTCGTTCTTAGATAATGTTCATGCCTACATCTTTTGAAAGAGTTGTTTTTATTATCTAACATAAATAAAACACCCAACTTGCTGCTCAATATATATTTAAAAAAAATGTTTTAAGTGTTTCAAAGATTACCAATCTTTATCACAACTATATAAAACTACATATATATAGTATATATAAAATATTATTACCCAACTCATTTACTAACAATGTTGCTTGTAGTTATATGTTTTTTTATTTCAGTGTTTATTTAATTTTGTATTTAGATTCCCATTTCTCTTTCTTATCTACATATCTCATATTGCTCCTACTTAATTAAAAATTCTCAATCTATAAGATGCTATTGATGAGCTAAGTAAGTCGACTCAAAAGAATATGGAATAAAGATGTAAATAAAATAATTAGAATCAAATATCCATGGAAGAAGTTAAAATTATTATCGCAAAGTCTAAAAAAAATTAATATCGAAACTTATTACAGTTTTTTTAATTTTTGTTTCATTTTAAAACATTTTAAGTTCTTTTTTCACGATTGTAATTCCAATTGTATCTTATAATAACACTCTAAAAATCTTTTAAGAACCTATAAAGTTTATAATACCATTTGTAATATCAGCAAAATAGATTATTCAATCTCTATACGTAAATAAGTAGCGAAGAACGGTTTCGCTCTGTGAATACGGAGTCGATAAAAGACTAATCTACCTGCATGTCCGTCTATCGTACTAAAAGTAATTAAAAAAGAAAATAAATGCTAGCTCAGTAAATGGCATTCTTATCTCTCAAGTCGATATGGAAGTCTTCATATTCAATAATGCCGTTGACCATTTAACATCTCTATGTTACCGTATTTAACAGCAGTGCATGGTTAACTGATGATATTCTTTTACTCGGACAAGAATATTAAATATTCTATCTTCATTAATCATTTTATGAAACGAAAAAAGATACGCAGCTAAGCGAAGGAAGTTCCTCCTCAAATATAATTGATGTTCATGAAACGTTTTAATTACATGTATTGTCGAAAGGTACAATTAATGGGACGATCATGTGTAGCGATATAAAAATCAGGACCCTTTATATTTTTCGTATTTCTTCAATTTAATTGCAAAAATAGGTGATGACATTGGCAGTTTTGACATCTACGAAAGATAACGGTTCGAACAATGTACGAAGAATGTGAAGAAAAGTCGTCCTCGGTATACCAAAGAAAAAGTTCAATAAAAGTTTCTTGTTAGCAAATTGACTTGATGTAAAAAATAAGAAATGATATATTCATCTAAAATCAACGAATGCAATTATCCAAATCATTGAAAAAATTATGGAAAACAGCTCAGGTGGTTTGGACATGTACATATGTCGAATGCCAGATGATAAATTTAAAAAAAGGATGTTAGATACGTTAGCACCAGGGAATACTAAGAGGAGAAGACCAAGAATCAGATGAATCGATAACATTAAGAAAGAAGTGGTGATAAAACGGATGATATGGAATTAAATATGAAATCTAATGCAGGACAGAAAACAATTGAGACGATATATATAATACATAAAACACAACATTTCCAACTTTACACCTAAATTTAAAAAGGTCTAGATCTAAACAAATACGTAAATAAATAAGATTTAACCCCTCTTTCATTATACAACACTCACGAAGAAAGGCTAGCAACATTGGTTGGATGCAGATTTTAAAGCACTTATAGGCCAGTAAAAATCAGTTCTACAAAAACACATTTTAAAAAATACGAGGAAATATTAAAGTTTATTTGGCAAAATGCATTCTTAAAAAAAGAAAGATGTGACGGTAGAGCATAGAAGTGTCGTCAAATTTCATATTGTATTCAAATGAGAAGAAATTAAATGTTCTTTACCATATTTTGCCACTGATAAACATTCAAATATTTAGTTATCGTACTGCAGCGGCCATAGAAACCTATCCACTACGACCTTTTCAGATCTATTGTAGTCCTAACGTCTTTATGGAATCTCTAGATTCCTTTGAACATGCCTATTAATGTTCATCTTAATTACGACCCTTCTAGACACTATATAAATTTGGCTCTATTTCATCAACTTCAGCTATTTTGCACATATCTATTGAACTTTCCTCCTTAGATATCGTTTCTCTACGGCGTTAATCCTAACAGCTTTACGTATCTTCATCTGCATAAATGACTATGGTTTCCTTGCTTTCCTCGTTGCTTTCCCCGTGGAAGGTTAATAGATTGTGACTTATCAGATCTATTATGATCCTCATATCTTTTTAAAATCTCTTAAAGTTAGTTTCAATTACAGCTCTTTTAAACCCTAGGCAATTTTGGCTCTGATTCGTCATCTTTCGCACTCTTGCATCCAGCTAGTCGACTCAGTCCGTCGAACATCATTGATGGTGTTGATCCATACAGTTTTATGTATCCTTGTCTGTATAAATAACTATGGTTAATGCTTGTCTTATTAACTTGTTTTTACCCTGAAAGGTTCTTGTTTTGCAATTTTAAAACAGATATTCTTTTTTCGGAGTGATTTTCCTCTACAACACTTCTATACTACTTCCACAACGAGCAAAGGAAATAATAGTCCGCCTCGTGAGGCAACTCTCAGCACGTTATTTTCCACCCTAGTTTACGTTTCGCTAGTGACCTTCGAAGCCTTAATTCATATACAGTGAAGAGTTCGTTCCATTTAAGATAATTATGGACACGTCCATAAGGAATGTTTAATGTTCTTGGACTAAGTAATAGTGTCTTATACAATCATTAAAATTTGATATATTATAAATGCACATATAATAGTCCTATTTTAGAGGCTTATCATAGTTTCCTTACCCGAAGAAGAATGTATTGAGACTTTAGGAAGTCTGAAACGCAGGAAGCATTTGACCAGACATACTATAGAGTGTATTTTAGAGTATAAATCGAGTAATTAAACCAAAGGGCTATTATCTCTTCTGAGACCAAGGGCAATTTATCTAAAGAAAAATGTAGAACAACTATGTAAAGGTAGTTTACAAAGTGTCTCAACGACCGCGGTTCTCTATAAAATAAATATACAAATATGGCCGTTACTATAGGAAATGTATCATTAAAATGATAGTAAACTAAGACCGGTAAATCTAGCAAGTGATCGACTTAATGCATTACTGAATATCAAAAAAAAATGTTTGGCGTTTTGGCCCCCATCGACAAATGGAAAAACAAAGGCTGGAGGTGCAAAAATTAATTAATATACTTCACCACAACTTGATGATGGCAGTCAATGGATTGTTAATATTAAAAGAAGTAGTCTCGTTTCGATTAGTTTTAGGACTCCTGTAGTCTCCCATCATTCATCTACTGTTCAGGAATATTTTAACCCTTGAAATGAAATAAAAATTTTGCGCAAAGAAATTGAATACGTTTTCTTCTCTCTTTTTATATATTCACGATTAATCAATTGTCTCTTTTTATTTTCAGAAAAGTAAACACTGCATTTTTCAAGCAAACTTCCCACGTCAACAGCGTGTGACCAGACACGCACCGCTCTAATTATACAGACATTTAATCTCATACTAAAAATTAAACTCCGACAGTGTGTACTCCCTTTGATGTCCTTTGTTAAGTAAATACGCATACATACACACATAACTTATAATTAATGTCCTTAGACTGTACAGTACACATCATGCAATAACGTGAGTTTTGACGCGGAATTTTAATTGTATATTGCAACCGTATCAGTCAGTTTATGTACATTAATTTTTAAGTGTACCACACACAAACGCAACATGTAGGATTTGTGCGCGTATACGTACGCAAATATGTAATGTGGGTATGAGAGAGTACACACAACATCCATCATAACAATTGACCTTGTAATGCAGATCAATTAGAACATTTCACTTGAAAGTTTTGACGTGCGCCGCCGAGTACACTATTTCTTTTGATTCTTTTTCTCATTCTCTGTATGATTAACAGACGTTGTGTTCTGTAATTCTTCTCAGGAATGCAAGAGTATTAACTACTAAATGTTTAGATACTTCAGTCTCTTTAAAATAATTGAAATATTCTATGAGTGTTCGAAGGAGTGTACTTAGAATTGATGCATTTTTGGGGACGAATTGTTGAACGATAGAAAGCATCATATCACACGTTTTCTCTTTCTAAAAAATAGTAATCTAATTCTTGTAGTAATACGAGGGTGGTCCCAGAAGTACCCGATCCAATAAATAAAAAATTTTGGAAAGAAATATATTTGTTTTTCAACATGATCTCCTTTCAGCTCTATACACTTTTCTCAGTGATGTTCAATAAGTTCGATACCCTTTTTATAATAAGAGCTGTCTTGTTCCTCAAAATAGACATTAACTGCCTACCTAATTGCCGACATTACTTCATCATCCAAATATTCAGATAAAATACGATGTACCGTACTTTTTGAAACGCCTACTATGTCTGCTAACTCGCGCACTTTCAGTCGACGACCATCCAGTACCGGTTTATGGATTTTCTTCGCCATTTCTGGAGTTATCACCTCATTTGATCGACCACTGGGATGCTCGATTTGGCAGCTCGTACGGTCTCGTTTAAACTCTGCTACCTAATAGTTCACTGTTGTTAACGAAGGAACAGACTCACCCAGAGTAGAATCCAGTTCGACTTTTATATCGGTTGGGCTGAAGCCTTTCAAATAAAAGTATTATAACGGTGACCAATTTTCCCCATTTTTACAGATTCACTGAAAACGTACACTATTGATGACTGCCAAACAAATACTAAACAACGTGGCGTCTTTAAATTTGGAACACGTGCTTTATAAATTGTGTACTTTCTAATACAGTGTTATTTTTCAAACAACTACCGCCATCTCTAGGCCAGGCCGGGTACTTATGGGAAAACCCTGGTAGAGATATGAAATTCGTCAAAAATGCAAAATTAATGAATTAAAATTTGTATTGCTACCTCATACACCCTATTCGCCAGATTTAGTCTCCTCGGATTATTTTCTGTTCCCGAACTTGAAAAAATGGCTCAGTGGTCAAAGATTTTCCAACGATGAAGAAGTGATGTCGGCAACTAATGGCTATTTTGAGGAGTAAGACAGTTCTTATTATAAAAAGAGTATCGAACTTATTGAACACCGCTGGGAAAAGTGTATAGCGCTGAAAGGAGATTATGTTAAAAAATAAATATATTTCTTTCCAAAATTTTTGCGTTTTCTTTGTTGGGACAGATACTTCTGGGACCACCCTCGTATTGCATATTAGAAAAAAATTGTTCGTTTCTACAGTTCAGTATACAACGGAGAAAAGAAACTAAAAATACTTCTAAGTATATCTATAATTAAAGTCAAATTTAACGATTTATAAATGAATCAATTAATTAATAACAAATGTGTTTTATTAACGTTAACAGTCATACAATTCACTATTACGTAATGAAAATAGTGTGAATACGATCTTGACCACCTGCTGTTTGTGACAACTACATGTGTTAGCATAATTTAAAACTCTGCATACAAATATGTCCATTTGCCCATATGGCGCATTCTCAGAAATATATCGCGGAAACAACGTTGAAATTAAAATCGAAATCCCATGTTTATAAAAACATCTTCGACTCGTTAACTTTTCCACTTTTCACCGCAATCACCAACACTGTATATACACAATATGTCATGGAGAATCTTTCGACACAAAGCTCGTATGTAAATAAACCACTCTTAATTATATTTCGCGCGGCAGTCTGTGCACAACACACACGTATTCACAAACACACAGAAACACAAAAGAGCAAAACAAAAATAAACCCGGCAAAGGCAACGGAAACACAAAAAGAAGAGACCCGTAGTACATCAAAGGAGAGGGCTTTAATGTGAAAAATGGCAACGTAATTGCGGGCCTCACGCGTCGTGATTAATTAATTATACGTTACATAATGCGCGCATACATAAAATTTTGTTAAACATTTACGGCGAATATAAAACGCTTGTGAATTCTTAACAATGAAATTTCGAACAGATCATTTCATTACAAAGAGTCTCCTTTCATGAGGTTTTAACTCTGTATCTGAGTGTTAAGAGGAAGAAAATAAAATTATGATGAGAAAGTTGATGAGGTGACGACCTTAAACTACTATCTCTCTTTTTTCATTATACAGAAGCACCCTTTTTTCTATGTACTATAAGCGACGAACATTAATTGTATTTCTTTCACTATTCTTAGCAAAATAATTTAAATTAAAAACATATTAATAACCCACTATTTTGCATAGTACTTGTTTACGTACTATCTCTATCTGATTTCTACATAGCCTAACAGAGATGCTGAAAATTCAGCAAAATCTTTACCATTCCGCAGAGCCATCCTGTATTAGGTTAAAAGTGACGGTACAGAGCGATTTGCTAATTGGCCTATGCTTGCTAGTGCGCTAAAGTGGGCATCTGATATGATTTTGTAAACAAATGAAGAAAAGAATTACGAGCAGTAATAAAGTAGTTTCATTTAAAAGCTTAACCCCAACTGAAATCAAAGCAAAGTTAGATGTGAAACTATAAGAGTCTGCTAACACATGGATCAATAAGTCCCGAGACTAACCCATAGATGGCGCTCGTAGTAAACCAGTAACCACGTCTTTCTAGAGTACTAACCTTTGCTTGAGACGTGTCAAAATTTTAAGTCGATCGGACCAGAAACAGCTGAGTTATCGAGGTTGGAGTAAAGTCGTTTTGTAGTTTGTTTAAACAATGGAAAAAACCGAGTTTCGTGTTCTGATAAAACATTGTTTTTTAATGGGTAAAAACACCACGCAAGCAAAACAATGGATTGAAAAATGTTACCCGGACTCTTGTCCATCAAAAGCAACGATTTGTCGGTGGTTTGCCGAGTTTAAACGTGGTCGTACCGACACAAATGACGCGGAACGCTCGGGTAGACCTGTGGAAGCCGTTACACCGGAAAATGTGAGTGAAGTGACAAAAATTATAATGAAAGATCGTAAAGTGAAGCTCCGTGAGATTGCTGAGATGACACAGATATCATATGGAAGTGTATTTACTATCCTTCATGAAAAATTGAGCATGAAAAAGGTTTTTTCCAAGTGGGTGCCGCGATTGCTTTCGATGGAACAATAACAGCAACGAGTCGATGATTCAGAAAGCTGTTTATCGCTATTTACTCGCTACAAAAAAGATTTCTTGCGTCGTTACGTGACCATGGACGAAACATGGATACATCACTACACTCCAGAGTCGAAGCGGCAGTCATCTGAGTGGCGCACAGCTGGCGAAAGCCGTCCGAAACGTCCGAAAACGCAGCAGTCAGCTGGCAAAGTCCTGGCGTCAGTTTTTTGGGATACACATGGCGTGATTTTCATTGACTACCTCGAAAAAGGTAAATCGATCAACAGTGATTATTATATTGACTTACTGGTGCGTTTGAAGGAGGAAATCACAAAAAAACGACCGCACATGCAGAGAAAAAAAATCCTGTTTCACCAAGACAATGCACCCTGCCACAAGTCGATGAAAACAATGGCAAAATTGAACGAATTGGGTTTTGATCTGCTTCCCCACCCTCCATATTCGCCAGATTTAGCCCCCAGTGACTACTGGCTCTTTGCTGATCTTAAAAAAATGATCCAGGGAAAAAGATTTGGCTCAAATGAGGAGGTCATCGCTGAAACTGAAGCTTATTTTGAAGCGAAAGATAAATTTTTTTATAAACATGGTATTGAAAAATTGGAAAAGCGTTGGAACCATTGTATCACCCTAAAAGGTGATTATGTTGATGAATAAAAAAAAATTTTGCAAAAAAAATGTTGTTTTCATTGTTAGTCTCGGGACTTATTGATCCATGTGTTATTTCATTTTCAACTGCTAAAAACTGGGTTTTCCAATTTAAACTTGGTTCTTTGAGCACAAAAGAGGAATTTCGATTTGGATATTCGAAAAAGGTTACTGTCCCGGCTATGATTATAAAAATCCATCGTACCCACCCGTCCATCGACTATTTGTTATTATTTTATCTTTCATCAAAGCACAATATGTTCATGTAAACTTGAAAGAAAACGACAAAGTTATTCTCAATACATAATATAGTAACAAGTTGTTACTACACAATTTCAAAATCTACCGGGATGGGAAAAGAAGTTTTTCGAATAATTACTCGATCCTCTTATGAAATTCAAAAATATCAACAAAGGAAAATAATGAACAAAATATTTGAGAAAGCATGACGGTAGACCGAAACGCGATCTTTAAATTCAGGCATTAGCCGTTGCTAGTTTATTCCTGTTACATCTCCATCCAATTTTCCAAAACCACTTTCTTGTATCATTTTCTAAAATATCGTTTCCACATTTACAACTGTAACCTCTTCTTTTATATCTTCAATATATGAATTCAACGACATTTACTAAAACAGCATGTCATCCTCTTCGACTTCTTCTTCTCCACATTTCAGTACTCCTATGTAATGTCTTCTTATATTCTATTCTCCTTCAAACCTATACAATCTTAATTTTTTTAATTATTAAGTCATATCTACATGAATATTTTTATTACATATTCTTTTAATCCAAAAAAATCTTAATCTCCCTTTAAGAGACGTATTTTTGCTGTTCTATTCTTCGACAATAATAACCTGATATTAAAACAAACTTTACAATTACCTCGAACAATTTAATTCTAGTATCTTCACGTGTATTAATACATCTGCTCATATTTATGAAAATGTAATTGTTTAAAAGTAAATGTAAATGTAATTGTTACATTTACATTTACTATATTTAAGATCCCGATTGCTTCATAAACATTTGTGATCCAATTTAAAAAACGAAAGAGGGTTAGAGAATTTCATAAATATCCTATCACCAATGAGATATGAATTATTTTCAATGCGATACCCGATTTTCCTCTTCCTTTTATAACAAAAATCCATTTCAATGCGATCCCACAAAAAAGCCGGACAAAGAAAGCACATCAAAAAAAAGTCGGTGCTTTTGATTTCATTCATCTCACAGCCAGGAGAGGTTTACAAACAAGCTTCCGAAACATACGCATTACTCTCATAACAAAGAAATGAAAATAACTTAAAAAAGCGAAAAACAAACAACCATATTTTACAGTTGCCTAATCCCTTAGGCAAATAAGATTAACAAGTACGGAATATGGAAGGGTAAGTACTCTTGCACTCATCAAGCTCGCTATATTCGATTCCGACAGTTGACTGAACCACTATTGCCACTGCTGCTGCTGCCACCACCGGATGAAGTTTAAATCTCTTTCATTATACCGAGGCCTGCACTAATTGAGCTTTGGACTTTGTGGTCCAATTAGAAACATAGAAGGGGACTTAAATAATAATACGAGTCCTTTGACCCTGGCTTGACCGTGTAACAATTCTTGAAGTATCAAACGGACCTTTAATGTGGCCATTACCCAGTCCGCACCCTAGCAGTACGCTAATTAAATATTTTACAGCCGAATTTGGACGGTTGCAAACGTCGGACGCACGTATGTTAGCGTTACCTTAGTTCGCAGTTGCCCAGAGTAAATGTCCTCGGGGGATTTGATAGTTCGGAACCCGAGGATATCCCCATGCATGTGTGCAACATCCTAAGTGGATAAGTTGGACAAAGTTTGTGGTAATAAAGGAATAGTTTGCTAACGTTATGGGTATATATAACATATGCCTCTAGGAATTTTTATGAATAAATTGGATTATTGTTTTAAATGCTTAAAATAATAAGTAGTAATAATAATAAAAATAGTAGAAATAATAATAACAAATTGAAGGAAAATACGAACAAAATATCTATATTGAAGTAACTGAACTTCAAAAACTTATTAGAGCAACCAATACATACGCAACTCCAGTTCTCACGTACTCTTTCGGCGTAAGTAAACGATCCAGCACTGAACTAGAAGAGTTTAATTGTCTAAATAGAACAAAATTAATAAAATATCGTATGCTACATCTAAACTCTTGGATAAAACGTATTACTATGTATATCCAGAAAAGAAGGAGGCAGAGGTATAATAGACATACGAACACTACACCATACACAAATACTAAATCTAAGTAAATACCTTCAAAACCGAAACACCCAATACACAAAGCAATTGTATTAATAGACAATAAATATACACAAATAAATCTGAAACAAGAAAACGTAGAAAATAAAATTCAAATAATAACCACACAACAAAATAAAGAAATGGTCCATGATTCTGGAACAAACCACCAAAACACACAAGCTTCCACACGCATGCTACATCGACTACGGAAAAGATTTTGATTATAATATATATAATATCACATCTTTGGTCTAACTGTGTTAAAATTAAAGAGACATATTTTGAAAAATTCTTCAGAATTTAATGCTCTAACTTACCTGTTTTGCACTTAGTCTCACTCCATATCAAATCATCCCGGCATAGTTAAAGAACCTTGAGGTATGGGGAATAAATTTCTACGATGTACATCCTATCGTGTTTTAAAATATTCCTAACGCTGTCAGCTCATGTCCTGACCAGCCTTTCCCAAAAGTATCTTACATGTCTTCTACCTCCAAAATTCTTTTGACCCATAACAAAGCATTCACATTAGTACTTTTCAAAACAGCTTTCACCACCAGTCCTCGCAATGAAATATGAACTGCTGTGCAGCTTATTTCTTAATGATCTCTTAAATTTGTTACGCTGTCTGTCTCTTGCTTATGCTGATGATATCAAATTATAGCAGACACGTATCTGATATCACAAATTGTGTTGAACTACTGCCATCTATTCACTTCTTGATTAGTTAGCTGCTCTGTAATTGATTTGAATTTTGAAAAATACTTTGTTGTGAGATATCGGAAAATCAATTCGATTACCTATTCATTCTCAATGCAAGAAAATGCCCGCCCTCAAGCTTACTCTCTCTTAAAGACTTCAGAGTTATTTTTCAACTAATTGGTCGTGTAACAATCATATTGATTCCATTTGCAATGAGGCTTCCAAGATGTTGGGTTTTATAATTAAAAATCTCAAGATATTTCAATAACATATCTGTTTTAAAATCACTGTACATTGCCTTTTTTATTGTTGTTGAGAATATCCAAAAAAATAAAATCGTAAGAATTTACATTTGTATTTAACGTGGAAATCGAATATAATAGGTTTATATTTTTACGCCTCTTTATATCGCATAATAAAATAAGACCACGACTTTATAGTGTTGGGAAATATAAAAATCTTTTCTTAGATAATGTTCTAATTCCAATGCATGATACTGTATGTACTTCTCGCAACATTTGAAACGTAACTAGTTCAATTTTTAAAAGACTTGCTTTTAAGCGCTAACATTTATTATTAATAACAAATGTATAAGACCTCTAAAACCCATTAAAACGAAGCAAATGAGATATAAAATTCCGAAGCAGACAGGATGTTCTCTTTGTGTTGCGTCCTTTTAATAAGTATTGAACTATATCACGTGATTACTTATACGTGTCTTGATATCGTTAAAGAATCACAACAGGCGGTTTAAGTCTAAACAATAATTTATATATGAGATTCTTCAGATTAGCTTTGAAATAATTGGTTACACATGTATATACAGCAAAATACGTAACATTTCTTTATTTTTTATTGATTTATTTTACTATGGCTTAAATAATATCGAATTTTTTCAAATAAATAGCATATATTAATATCGCAGTGGTGATAATACCGTTGTTCCATCACCTCGACATCTTGATGAAAACGCTCATCTTGCGTCTCACTGATATCTTCCAAATTATATAAGAACAAATCGAGGTGTTCAGGTTCATCAAACACGCTTACTTGTTGAATCTTTCCAGCATATTAGCTGTAATAAAAATATAACGTGGGTACTTATTGTTACCCGAGAACTTGTTAGTAACCTGTTTCAATGAAACCCAAAACTTCTTATCAGCTAAAATCATGTTTGACTGGATGTTAGTATCAAAACTCACCTACCAATTTAACTTCTGATAGATGATAATACTTCTCACAGAGATGCTTAAAGCATTGTCCATATTTGAGTAAGGCTTCCACAAACTGCTTCATGAGACCTAATTTTATATGTAGTTGCGGTAACAGAATGCTTTGCGGAACCACAAGTTTCTTTTGCACACTTTGAAAATTGCCTCGAAAGCTATTTTTTTGAACTTGGAACATGGGAACTTGATAAAGCTACTTTATTGACTAGGGAACATGCATAACATTTTCAAATCTTCACATGTTATCCATCTATGAGTGAAATAGTTTATTTTATTTGAAACTGTAAGGCTTCAATAGCTTTTCTTCATATGCACAAAATGAGCAACGGGTAATGGGGCATAAGAGGTTTTATAGCAGAAGCTTCCAAACTAGTTTGAGAAGAATCTGTAGAAAGTCTCAATTTCTTAATTTTATATTTAGTTCTGAATTTATTCACCAAACTGACAATCTGCTACGTGCTTGCTGATTGTACACGAGCAAATTGTTGCGGGTCGCGAACGACCGCTCGGAGGAGCTTGGGTAAGTCTGGGCAACAAACAGAAAATGCCGGCTACTGTTGCGGAGGTCGGGGTTCGCAAGCTCAGTATTGAGCTAGGATGTCAAAAAAAGAAAGGGCGCCAAGAGCAAAATGGTGGCTTCTGTTATTTCCGTTTTTCCCAAGGCCGTAGCTCTATTGACCTTGAGCTGCCCTGTTTACAAAATGTGATGCCGGATACGTTGATTCAAACCCAGTGTATGTGTATTTATTATATACAAATTTATTAGGTAATTTACTTAATATTAAGATATTTTTAAAGCAAGTTATAACAATTATGTTTTGTAATGAACGATAGTATGTTATTTAATTTAATAATAGGATTATTATATTTAACTTTTACACAATAACTATTTGAGCCTCCCCGATATATATATATATATATATATATATATATATATATATAATTAATTAATTAATCAACATATTTCCACGGAATATGTTTAATTCTTTCAAGTTTTAATTACAATGTGGTAAAACCCGAAAAAAAAAATATCAAAGGGGCTACTTATCGCTCCCAGAAGCTGGAGTACGATTCGGGTTCCGCCACCGAAATCCGGAATTCCAAATTCGCAGCGGATCGACGTTCTATCGCCGGTGCTTTATGAGCAATACTGCTCTAGAAATCACGGCATAAAAGAAGCCCTAAAACAACAATTACGAATAAGGGTCTGTACATATAGGTTTAATTAATTGGCTGACACATACCTGTCGATGGTAAACGGGCTCTTAAGATGATTTATGCGGTAATGGTGACTTAGCTCACGAATGAGACTCTTATTTGATCAAAAAGAACGAAGTCGAATTTCGACGTCTACCCTTCTACGAAGTTAATTATCAAATGCCAACGATATAGATAGATTGTCTCGGACCAGGGCAAGTAAGACGAACGGGGGGATGTTTTTGCATTTGCTAAAAGAACACCTGCTCATCACAAAAAGCGTTCATTGATATCAACAAAATAAAGGTCGATGCAAACGTATGCCGAAATATATTTATTTTAATACATTTTTAAAACTTTATAACGAATATGATATCCTAAATATGTGTTTCCACATAACCTTCATCAATGACCATAGGCGTCCCTTATATATAATACGACGGTGTTCTTTTAACAAATAAATAAATATACAAGACTCCGAAATTGTTCTAAATGAAAAATAAACCGTAACAAATCTGATCAATATACTAAATCAACTGCTTGTTTAAAAATTTGAGAAAAGTTTTCTTCTTTTGTCCTATATATATGGCTTCAATGGACAACTTAAGTTCTAAATGTTCTGTAGTATATTGAAATTTATCGTCAGCATGTACATCTGAATCAGACTGAGCGAATCTGAATAAGACTGAGACAAATCCTGGATAACATTTCCAAATTCTGGTGGTTTTTAACTTTACTAGCTAGTAAAATAGTAGAAAAATGTACTGCTGAAGAAATTGGAATGGAGGTGCTAAATACAATAAAAAATCGAAATTTCAAAAAATCATTTCATTCAAACACGCTTTTTGTAAACCAGTCTATTGAACAAGATTGTGGTAGTTTGTTACTGTTATGTGTAAAATTCATGCTTTAAATCTCACAATACAAACTATTCGAGATAATCCAGATTATCCAGAGGTAGACGGTGTAATAGCACATACAAAGTCAATATTTCTTACATTGCCAAAATATATCAGCAAATTTCACAGGCAATGTCCCGATATCCCTGCACAGCTGATTCTAAAATGCTGGAGAACATGGCCAAAAGCAATCTTTTATTACTTTTATCATTTCCAACAAGATAACTAAATGCTTAAGTTGCAACAGATTTAGAAGTTATTCATAATAATTACACTAAAGTAGTTGATGAAAAATTACAATATATTTCGTTGCCATTAGAGGTAGTAGTCAATGCAAATAGTGAATACTGCACAAACACAGTTACATGCCATGCCATATCGGAGATGCATGAAATACTAGTGTTTTTGCTTAGTGTTGGAAGATTCAGATTTTGTCTGATTAAAACAAATCTTTGGTGATTGTGGGGCTGCAGATCTGTTAAATATTAACAAAGATTATTTTAATTATGCCAGAATTTTATCACTAGATATTAAACGGTCGTTCTCTGTCTATAAGAACATTTATTCCTTACGACGAATTAGGTTATATAAACTACTGAAATACACCTAATGTTGTAAATATTTAACCGATCCTATCCACTTTGTGAATATGCACACTAAAAGCGCTGAACGCATGTATTACCTGCTGGACTCTCTCCACTAGTAGTACTCGCAATATCGACTCTAGATACAAGCACTATGAAACATTTACATGCCTAATTACAACAGAATTTTCTTCTAACTAAAATACACGTGTACTAAAAATAGGAAAAACGTATATGCAAATAATAACCTAGACAACATATAACACCTGATATGTTACTATTAAGATAATATTTGGAGAAATTGATATTGGTTTATTTACTTTCTTATCAAAATTTCGTAATATATTGTCCATGATGTACCTTCTTTTCTTTATAATTGTTAATTTATTTAAAATGAATAAATATTTTTCCACTCCGCCCCTGAACATCGCTCCTACATCTCTAGCAATCTGAAATTACTTAGGCATAGACAACAGGTCCAAACAAATATTATATAAAAATCAAAGATGCAAAATATACAATAAATAACTAAATAAATATTTCGCGTGCAGCAATTCTATGGGCCCATCATTTGTCGTCAAGTATATTGCTCGCTTACATGCGATTTAGCAATAAACATGAATTTAGTTGAGTTATTGGCGGTGATCCTCTTTCAAGTTTTATTAATTTTTTTGACAGCGTTGAACGCATGTATACAATAGCGTACATGTGTATTATATTATGATCTCCTGGTAACTATCCATGTATTGACGATGCCCATTCTTTCTCGTTTCATAACTACTTTTCGTCGCTTTTCGGATTGCATTTCATCGTTTACTTTTATTAGTTTGATATTAAATTACATGCATATAAAAGTTGCTATTATCTCTTCCGAATGTGAGTTAGCTTCTGATTTATTCCTAATTAAATTATATTACAAATAGGTAGTTTATTATAATCATATGTTCAATATCAGCGTTTTGTAATTTTAAATAATAAAATATAAAATCTGGAACGTACTTTACTACAAAGGCATCGCATTCTTAAACGTTTTATATTACTTATCAAAATCCCAGTCAAAAACTAGACTCAGTAAATATCAAGAAAAACTAATATGGAAGTGTCAAATGGGTTCCAGTCGAAATAGTAGCGTCGCGATTTTTGAAACTTCGGAAATTTCGAATTTCGACCCAGAAACCCAGGGGATTTTCAGACATGCTCTAGAAGACTGTGGCTTTCCGCTGAGATTTCGCCTTCCTTCATGTATTTTTAGAAGCGAAAGAGATACGATTCCAAGTAGAGATATTTTCTTAATTAGTCGAAAATCGACAATTCGTATTTTTCGAATTTTTAAATTTCATCGCTTGAGGTTCAAAAAAATCGCGAAATTTTCAAACGGCCATAACTTCCACATTTTTCGTCCGATCACCACAAACTTTCTACCAAATGAAAGTACTCTTCGGGAGAATTAAAATGAGTTCATGCTTGTAGAGACAGGATGAACCGTTTGGCAGCAGGGATAGCTTGAAGTTCGCTAACAAAATGTTTTTTTCCTGAGCAACTCCGTTTCTTCAAACATAACTTTGGAAGCGAACGTCGCAGCGAGTTGCACTTGGCACGAGTCGATTACGCATCCGGCCATGTAGTAAAGATGGTCGAGAGCCTTCTGGTTTAGAAGATAGGGCGTCAGTTGATAATGATATATCTGAAATCGTCGCGATTTTTTAAATTTCGGAATTTTTTTCTCGAACTTCCACCCGGAAACCGCCTAGCGGTTTTCAGACATGCTCTGGAAGACTGCGTATGATTCTCCGCTGAGATTTCGCCTTCCTTCGTGTGTTTTTGGACGATTTTGTGCTTTAAAAATAATATCTCGAGAACCAAAAGAGCTAGTACATTTCTGTTACATTTTTCGTAATCAGCGGCTCCAAATACATAAACAAGAGGCATTGAAACGTCGAAAATCGACACTACATCTTTTTCGGATTTTCAAAATCCATGGCTCGAAGTTCGAAAAAATGACAAAATCTTCTAACCTCCATAACTTCCGCATTTTTTATCCGATTGCCGCGATCTCTGCATCAAATTAAAGTGATCAGCGAGAGGACAAGACGAGATCACCTGTGATGGTGTAAATTTTCTCCTTTGACACATGGCATTCAAGCACTGTAACGTCGAAATGAAGTGCTTCGTACAGCGGTGGTGATTGCAAATTTTATACGCCGGCAATGTACACTAAAGGAAATAACAAAAAAGAAAAGAAAGTTTCAGCCGCAAAGCGCTATCTGCAACGGTTTACGAGATACAGCGCTTTAAAGTTTTGTCTGCGCGTTCACTTGTGTTGGCGCAAATTTTCTTGTTTAACACATGGTATTAAGACACTGTAGCGTCGAAATGCAGTGCGTCGTGCAGCGGCGGCGAATACAAATTTTATACGTCGGCAATGTACACTAAAGAAAATAGCCAAAAAAGAAGAAAGTTTCAGCTGCGAGGCGCTATCTGCAACGATTTACGAGATACAACTCTTTAAAATTTTTGTTTGTGCGTTCACCTGTGTTGGCGTAAATTTACTTGTTTGACACATAGCATTAAGGCATTGTAATGCCGAAATGAAGTGCATTGTACAGCCCTGGCGATTGCAAATTTGGATACGCGGGAAATGTTCACTAAAAGAAAATAACAAATAGAAAAGAAAACTTCAGCCGCGAGGCGCTTCACAAGATTGATATTTTATTTTTGCTTGTTTTTCTTCAGCAAACAAACCGAAAAATACACACGAATCCTTTTTTATTAAAATTAATTATCACAAGTTTACAAATCCGGTCAACTTTTGAATCAGAGCAGATGAGAACAAATCTAGACGTTATTTGAGGTGCTGCATTCAAATCCGGGTTTCGTTTTTCAAAATTGGTTCTTGTTTGTGAGTTCGCGTATGTTGACAGCACTGCACTATCATAATAACAGTCAGCTGTTGGCGTCTCTAGAAACATTATTTAATTTGTATTTTTAAAGTTTTTTTTTTAATCCAAAACGTGTGAAAATGCAAAGACAGAATTGTAAAGTTGATTCAAAGTGCTTTTGTTATGTTTGCGGATGTTATGTGATCAGAAAAAGTGGCAAAGTTATTATTAATGTGATCAGAAATGCATATTTTTATTATTTTGGTTTCTCTGTATCAAACACTCACAAACCGTGTGTACCGAAATTGTTTTGTAACGCGTGTAGCACAATATTATACAAGTGGTCACGCGGTAAAAAAGTATGTTTTTCATTTTCATTGCCAATGTTATGGAGAGAGCCGAAAAATCATGTAGATTATTGTTACTTTTGCTTGATGAATGTTGTCGGTCTAAATGCAAAAAAAACTAGCGCAATATAAATATCCTGAAGTACCATCAGTGTCTAAGCCAGTTCCCCGTGCGAGCAATGATCTTTTGCCAATTTGTCTTGGTACGAGTGCAAATTCTATGGAAACTTGTAGTTCAAGTAGACCAAGTTACTTCCCAAATTGTCGTACGCCAAAATCAAAGAGGGAATATTTGTCGGATCTGATATTCGAAAATTAATGGCCGACAGAAACTTTACAAAATGTTTAACGCCCAATAAAGCAGCAGCATGGGTGGTATCATTTCAAGATGTTGTTCACAACTTTCTCGGTAACCGCAAATCCCCGGATGTCAAGAAGAAAATCAACAGTTTGTTGCAAAATTAATGCGAGATTGGAGCTCGAATATCTCTCAAAATACATTTTCTGCATTCCCATCTCGAATTTTTCCTGAAAACTTGGGTGATACAAGCGACGAGCAGGGAGATCGACTACACCAAGATTTGGCGAAAATCGAAAAACGATACCAAGGATTTTGGGACGAGGGCATGATGAGCGACTACTGTTGAACTTTAATGGGTGAAACAGCTCCCAAACAGTACAAGCGACTCAGTTTGACTGCTCTTCATTTCTAATTTAACACTTTTTAATGAATAAAATGGAGATGTGTTTATTTAATATCTCGAAAACTAGAACCAATATCAAAAAACGGAGTGCAGATTCGGATTCAGCGCCCCAAATAACCTTAGAAACAGCTTTTGGTTGCTGAGATCCAAAACCGTGTATACTTGTGTTATAAAACACCTAAACAAAATTACAAAATATTAATAATTTCTTCACAAATATTACTTTTGTATTACAATAAGTATTTTTCTTTATTTTGTTTTGTTATGCAACGAAGTACGTTATATTCACAAGTGGCGTTAATATTTTGGTCAGGGACTGTATATATAAAGAATATTATGATTATTTTTGGTGATAATTTTTTTTCATTACACTACCACAAAGCAGAAACACAGCATTGCAATAACATGATTAAAGTAAAATTTTCTCCTTTTCACGACCCAAGAATCAAATTACTATAATGAGCGAAGAGGATAATTTATTTAAAAGGCATTTTTAAACAAGGGAGAAAACGCGGAACATCGAAAGCTCTGTAGCAATATTATATGAAAACCATGATCCATGAAATTATCCCTCGACTATGGAATTTCATAAATTATTCTCAATTTTTTTTTTCTTTTCTTTTGAACTCGAGCTCTTCATCTAAGCTCGAGTGAGACGTGGTGGTTTTTCATGTTCAGTGGGTACTCCCGCGGCATATTTCGCGGATTATTACGTCAGTTGAGACCAAGGAACACGAAAAAAAAAACAACAGAAAAAGACCATATACTCATGTTTATAATTTAAGTTCTAGACCTAATTTGCAATATTAAGTTGTTCCCATTCGAATGTTTCCGCAAATGTACCGCGAATATCGTTTGTATTTTGATTTCTCATGGGAAATTATGGTGTTGAAGCGTATTCGTACTAAAAGGAGAAGTGGTGTATGTATGTGTATATGTATTTGTGTGTGTGTTTCCAGCTATCTCTTTTCCTTAGAATCAACACAGAAGTTTCTCCTTGGGTTTAATATAATAGAACTTCATACAAACGCTAATAATAAGTCTTAAGTTCAGTAGGATAGGGTGGATACTTTGGATAAGAAACACTGATCGAAACGACTTTCTTCATTCAGTAGATGATATGTATATGATGTAGATTCGATTTATAAATAATAAAATTTTGATATTAAAGTGCTATATTAAAATACATTATATCTAGAAATTTAACAATTTTGCAATTTTGGAGTATAAATTCGAACTTACATTCTCTTAAACTGCATATATATATATATATATATATATATATATATATATATATATATATACATATATATAAAAAGATGTCCCAAAATTAACGTAAGATTTGAATTAAATAGAAAACACAGTTTTTAGTCTTTTGATTGTTATTTTTATTGAATCATAAAGTACATAGGATAGGGTTATTTATGGAATAACACATCGGGCGAATGGCCTCCACGGCTTTGCATGCACATACGCACTAATCTGTCGAAACTTTCCATGACCATTATGCATAAATGTGGTTGAATTTCGTTGACGCAGCGTTGAATTTCCTCCTTTAATGCACGGGTGGTTGTAGGCTTGTTGACATAGACTTGTAATTTCAAATAACCCCATAAAAAGAAATCTAATGGTGTTAAATCACACGATCTACGGGGACAATTTTGAGCACCGAAACGAGAGGGTACACAACCTGGAAATGTCTCATGCAGTAATTGAATTGTTTCACGGGCTGTATGGCATGTGGCACCATCTTGTTGAAATCATATATTATAGTGTTATCATGTCGCGATGTCGATCACCAGTAACAGTCACTGCTTGACCAGCCCCATTTTCAAAAAAGTATGGTCCAGTTATGCCTCCAGCCCAAAATCCACACCAAAAAGTGACACGTTGTGGATGCATTTGTTTTTCGACAATCACATGTGGGTTCTCAGAACTTCAAAAGCGGCAATTTTGGCGAGTAACAAAGCCATCAAGGTAAAAATGTGCTTCATCGCTTAGGATGATTTTGCTTGAAAAATCAGCATCCATTTGTTAATGTTCAATGTTGTGTTAATTGAATTTTGTAAGCATGAAAACACAGATCTTTAATGAGTATACGCTGTAGAGAGCTTCTTGAAATTTGCAATTCTTGTCCAGGACGCCGAATTGAGGTTCCTGGATTGTCACGCACTGCTTCAATATTGACATTTGAACGGCTTGTTTTTAGACGACCAGTGTGCTTGGGGTCTCCAACGGATCCAGTCTCCCTGAATTTTTCAATTAATCTCTTCACAGTTGACGAAGTTAAATCACTATTCCGGCCATATTTTGTATGAAATTTTTGAACAGCGGCCGCCAAGCTTTCATTATTTTTGAAATATTGTTCAATAACGAAGACACGTTGTTCTATCGAGCTCCATTTTTACTAACCCTTAACTGTTAGCTGTCGAATTGTTTTTTTAGGGTTGCCAACACTTTACTGTACAAATGGCGACAAATTCAAAACCTTCGTTAATTTTTGGGACACCCATTATATATGTATACATATATACTGCTATGATTTAGATTTTATGTCTATTATAAAAGTAATGGGTCTTTCATTAAGCGCTTTCTATTTTTAAATTTAAATAAAACAAAGTATGTGTGAGATATCATCGAAATTTTTAGTCGTTTGAAAGGCCTATCGATGCCATTATGTATGGAATATAACATCTTGCGAATGTCAGCTGCGGCTTTGCTGGGTGGCGCGCATCCGAAATGTCCAATTTTCCATGACTCTGGCAAATAAATGAGGCCGAATTTGACCGATGGGATGAGTTATGTTGGCTTTGGGGTCGCTGTCGTTTGTGGCTTATTCGCATAGACCTGCGACTTAAGAAAACCCACAAAGAAAAATTGAACGGGGTCAAATCGCACGATCTCGATGACCAGTTCACATCACCTCCACGTGAGACGACCATGCCCTCAAATCGCTGGTGCAGAATATCCAATGTGGCATGAGTTGTGCCTGGCCAACGTCGTTCTCAAAGAAATATGGACTGATTACGCCGCCAGCCTAAAATCCACACCAAACAGTAACTTTTTCGGGGTGCATTGGACGCTCTTGGATCTCATGTGGATTGGTATCGTCCCAAATTCGACAATTTTGTTTGTTGACTGACCCATTCATCCAGAAATAGGCCTGATCGCTGAAGTTGATACTTTGATGAAAATTAGAGTCAGTTTCCAACTGCTCCTCGTCTAAAATTAGACAAAAATGTTTACCCGATTTAGTCTATTTTCGCTCTACAGAAACAATGCTTAATCGAGATTTGTGCTACGGCACCTCGGGGCACTGTAAAGAGTACACAAGAGCACCCTGAAGCACTTCTGCGAACGCAGCCAGGCATAGCATGAGATTTTCCTTCATTTCTGTGCCTAATTTATGTCATTGTACATATATTTTGACAAAAACGCCGAGACAAATTACTAAACTTTAAGTGTGCCGGATAAAATTCGGAAATCCCCGCTTTAATGATTTGAAGTTAGCAATATAAATTACATATATGAAAAGTATTTCGTCACGTTTCATAAGCTACTACTTAGACTACTTACTATATATTTTATTGTGTGTACCCATTATCAAGCGCACGTCTGTGGCGCGCAAGTAATTTCGCTTCTTTACCTATAAGCCTACCCGATCAAATTTCAAGTGTTTAATGATACTAATGCAAAGTTTCCATGCTAGCCAGGTATATGCTTGAATTCGAAGTAGGTCCTTACAAGAAATAATAAATTAGCATATTTCACAAAACTACCAACGAAATATAAATAAAAGTAAATTCTTCCAGATAAAACTGGAAAACAGATAAAACATATAAACATACATAAATTTACTTGCGATACTATATTACTAGATGTGTAAATGCCTTTGTAATACACACAATATTGTTTTTCGCCAATTAGTGGCACTTAAATTACATTAATCGTTTATTTACCACGTAAATAATCGAAACATAGTACCGGTGAATAAATATAAACATGCCGTAAAAATTAATTAGATTAGTTTAAGCCAGAACGTGTATCATAATTCAGTTGCGCGCCAATTTTCTAACGAATTTATACGAAATTATGCCCGGTTATGGGTTTAATTGTCGCATATATCTGCCATAATTGCTATCGAATACGAAACGCCATTATTCGAAAAAGCGCAGGGTTACTGGCGTTTGACACACGAGTTATATTGTGTGCACAAATAGTTAAAACAGCCTGTTATATTCTAAATGAAATTTTGTATGAAAGTTCGTCCGTCCATACGCGCTAGGATAAATAAAATAAAATGAAATAAGTACGTATAACATTCTTCTATATACAATTTAAACTTGAAGAACATACACTGGAAAATGGAAATAATTGAAAAATGTAGAATTAAAAATGACTAATAAGAATTAAACTGTATATTTAGGAAAAGAGTTACGAATAATATTGATAGGCAAAAATTATTAAACAAGACTTTTAGAAATCGAGGTTCAGCTTAATAAGTAAATAACCTTCTCAAGTGGATACTAGAAACAAGTACGTAAGAACTGGTATTACTTATGTATTTGTATTAATTACTATTAGTATGGTTTAGATTTAAGTAACTTCCTCAGCTAACGCAGGGCAACTTTTCGCTAAACCCACATACCTGGGGTTTGAGCTCGGACTGTACGTGGCTGATACTGAGGTTTTACTATACATCAAGAAACGGTAAATCAATACAAACTTTGCGATGCGTTATATCTTAGGTGTATTATTATTATCATTATTAATACCTTTGTATCTAAATGCAATTAAATTTAGGCTCTCGCCTGTTGTATATTTTCGATTGTTTATTATGTGCTTTCGGATGTTTGCAAAGTGACAAGAATTGTACCTCTTTTTAAAAAATGGCGACGTCTAAAATATTTCCAGTTATCGTCTCATATTCATATGTATTATCTAACTTTACTAAAGTCTTTGAAATATTAGCTTACTCGAAAATTTTTCCTTCAATTAAACCTCTTATCTAATTTAATTAACATGGCTTCAACCGGCACAGATTTAATGTGAAATATCATACTATTTTCACTCAACGGATTGCTGAAGTGTTGGATTCGCGTGGTCAGATGGGTGCAATTTCTATTTCAATTTGATTTCTCTAGGGCATTCGATAGCATAAACCATGGAATTGTTCCATTCAAACTCGAAATATTCAGTAATTCACTGCTTTCTTTAGATCGTTTCTGAGTAATAGATATCAAAGCGTTCTTTTCAATTACTTCTCGTTCGGTCCTTATTTTCTTCTGGTGTGCCTCAGGTATCTAACTTGAAGCCTCTCGTGTTTATTATCTTTTATTAATGATCTCACTGGCCAAATTATGACAGAAAATTTGCAATTCGCTAATTATCTAAGGGTTTATCACCCGGTGGATACTTTGGAGGATTGCGAGCAACATCAAGCGGATATAACTAATATAACTAATTGGTGCAAAACTAACAATCTGACTCTAAATTCTGATATATATAAAGTGACAAGTTTTTCTAGAAAATCGAATACCCTTCACTCCAACTATGAACTTAATGTCACTCTTCCAACACGCACTGGGTATATAAAAGATTTAGGTACATATTTTCATTCTCTAATCTAATGATACATTAGGCATGATTATAATATTATGATTGAAATATTTCCAAAAATGGCAGAAAATTTGCAATTCGCTAATGATCTAAGGGTTTATCGCCCGGTGTATACTTTGGAGGATTGCCAACAGCTTCAAGTAGATATCACTAATATAACTAATTGGTGCAAAACTAACAATCTACCTCTACATCCTGACAAATGTAAAGTGACAAGTTTTTCTAGAAAATCAAATACGCTTCACTCCAACTTTGAACTTGATGTCACTCTTCTAACACGCACTGGGTATATAAAAGATTTAAGTACATATTTTCATTCTCTAATCTAATGATGCATTAGGCATGAGTATGATATGATTGAAATAGTCCGAAATACGTGACATACTTTGAGCTTTCGAATTCTTGGTATAATTTGAATCCAAACCAAGAATATTAAATAGACCGTTTTAGTGACTAAAATAAAAAATATCAACAATAATAACATAATCGTCTTTTGTGTCTCATTGTCTGGTTCCAGCAATTTACTTTAACTTAGAAGGGATTTGTTAAGATCCTACGTCGACAAATATCAAGGTGTACGATGATGATTTAATATAAAATGAAACAAATGAGATAGATCATCATTTTTTTATTATTTTTTAAGGACAAATTCTTCAACTTCAATGCACTTGCACTAACCATACTGGAATGCCATTATGCCATTTTTGCAATAATCTTTCTTCAAATTCTCAAAATACTGTATTTTTCTGCAACAAGTTTCTCATTTCAGCGAAGCTTCTTTACAATGAGGGAGAGTTTGAGATTAAGAAATAAGTGAAAATCATTCGAAGTCCAATCCGCAAAAGAGCATGGGTAGATACAACCTGAAATTTGAGTTAATCCAATTTTTCATAAACAACTTGATTGGTGTGACAAAGCACGTTGTCGTGATGACAAAGAACTAATTTATGGGCCAGCCTAGTTATATTTCTTTAGACAATTTATCTACTAAAGAAGCATAATGGAGCGTTATAAAAATTATCCTCCTTTGAAACCCAAAAAATTTAGTCACTCTATTAACCACGATAGAAATCTTCTCTTGGACTTCTTTGAGGAAAAGATGCTCTGATGTGTCCACTGTTGAAACTGTGGAAGATGCTCTGATGTGTCCACTGATGTATCCACTATTGGATTCAATAACGTAGTGGTAAAGCCAGCCTTTACCAATCAAACACAAGAAATTTACGCAGCATATTGAATCGTTAACGATTTAACTTTTTGCAAGGTACTTAGTAAAAAATTATTTCCCTTCGAATCCCAAAAGAAATTAGCCACTACCTAACCCACGGATGGAAATTTTGTTTTGGGCTTCTTTGAGGGAAGGGTACCTTGATGACGCTTAGATTCAGAAACACGGCAATAAAGTCTCTATCAAACAAACGTAGCAAATGCATACATATAATTAGATTATTTATTACCAGCTGGGCGATTAAAGGAAATACTCTTTAACTTCAACACTTGAACTAATCATAATGAAATGTTATTATGCTATTATTGTAATAATTTTTCTTTGAATTCTCAAAATACTGTTTCGTTACTGCAATAAGTTTCTCATTCCAACGAAGCTTGATTGATTAATTCTTTAGCAGCGTCAAGTTATCGCTTGGAGTTCGCATTCTTTCACATTTCACTACTCATATTGCTTCTTCTTTCAAACTGGCAGCATTTGTAGATATTGAAGTAGAAATACGAAAATAAGATCTTCAATGTTGCTGCATTTTCTGTGTAGATCCTAGTTTTAGCGATTTGCATTTTAAAAAAACAAAAGAATAAAAATATGTCTCCTAATTTTCGAAAACAATTTTCAGGCAATTTTAATTTATTCGGAAAATCCCAACAAGAATTTAAAAAAATTTAAACTCTGCAGTACGTATTTCTTGAAATATTATCATATACAAGAAGTCTATAATTAATACTATAACTTGACTGCTGAGAAACATTTAATGTTAATAAATTCCAACGCAGAACTGTTTAAATTAAATTACAAACAAAAACGAAGTAGAAATTATAACCAGCAATGTTTCCTTTCATAATTAAGCGGCATAACTGAATCTCTTAAATGTGCAAAATCTGGTCGGAACGACAAAAATTAATAGTAAACACATGGTGTTATTAATATTAAACGGGCCAATAAATTCTACTAACTGCATAAATGATAGTGACACTAATTGTGAATCATGCGTGTAAATCCGTGCTCACTTGCTTACATATGCATGCAAGCAAAGGAAATTATAAAGATGAAACTAAAATAGAACCTGACTAATGTTTGGAATACTAACAAGCAATAATCTGACTATAAATGAAGAGTATTCAAAGGCTACCCGTTTTTATGAAACAGAAAAATATTTACAATTATGCAACATCTGTATATTTTCTTATACAGTCTGTCCAACACTAATAGAGAATAATAAATGATTACATTTTCATAGAGAAATGCTCATCCTCTATAGAGAAAATGTAACAACGAATTCTTGTTTCACGTAAACGAATAAATTTTGCTTTTCGACCGAACGTACTTAAGATGTGTTATAGTTTTCCATGGACGCACATTTCTAACAACTTGTAGGAAAAATCATGAAGTTGTTAAGTTCATTGGAGGATTAGGAAGCATACCAAACCTTCGACTTATCATATTCTAAACATGCTTTATGGGCAATAGGTCTCCGGCGAGTTTACAGGCCAATTGAAAATATTGACACTGGCTATTTGCAGAAATTGTAATGTAACACTTGCTACATAGAGCGAGCATTGTTTTCGATGAAATCTAACACTATTTAACCGTTTGTTACATGGTAAAGAGAAAGATTTCAGAACTTCGTAAATGTACTTTTGAGCATTGCAGTGGCATATTAAAGGAGCCTTATTTCCTACGCTAGTTCCACACCAAACCATCAATCTTCTAGCAAATGTAGTCCCACGTTCTACGAAAAAATTTAAAAACTTTCTTCTTTTCAACATCTGAGTCGTCTACAACCATCGTGGATCTACAAATAAAAACGAGATTCGTCTGAAAAAACGATCTTCATCTCAATTTGCCCGTGCATTATAAGCCGACTAGTGAGAAGTGGTATTAGTTATGGACAATAGGAAATCAACTCAAACGAATGAACGACGATATGTGGAACGCATTATTCTATGCCTCTCATAATCAGAAAAACACTTCCCATGGACTTTGAAGTACTCTGCCAATTCCTAAAGGCAAACAATCTCAGTCTTCTATCTTCCCATTCGGTGGCTTTTCCAAGTCGTCCAAAACATCTACGATATTGACTTATTGCTTTCTTAGTACCTTTTTAACATTTATTTTCACATCATTGTAAACATTTGCACGAAATTTGGTTTAAAAATACACATTTCTACTGGGTGATTCTTCTTTATTGTCACACAAGGTTAAAAACCAAAACATAGATAGTATTGTTATA
This sequence comes from Dermolepida albohirtum, assembly GCA_031893035.1. Classification (NCBI taxonomy): domain Eukaryota; kingdom Metazoa; phylum Arthropoda; class Insecta; order Coleoptera; family Scarabaeidae; genus Dermolepida; species Dermolepida albohirtum. The sequence continues at coordinate 55,856 of JAVIWB010006417.1, forward strand.
AAATAAGATCGAAGTTTTTTTACTATGACGTATGAATTCCTTGGAAAACCATTTAGGTTTCTTAAAAAAAGCATATCACAGTGTTCGAAATAATAATAAATTCTTTTACTTGATGTAATATTAATATATCCACAGATATATATATGGTATGTTACATTTGATGTTTTCGCAGGCGTATGATGAAGATGTATTTCTTTGGGTTCTAAACCACGTGTGAGTTGTGTCATGAGAAGAAGTATTCTGTCGATGTGTGTGATGAAAAATGGATTTATTTCGAAAACCCTAAGCGCAAAAAATCATGAATATTGCCTGGAGAAGTCGACCCATCGACTACAAGGCCAAACCGTTTTGATCGCAAGACAATGTTCTGTGTTTGGTAGGACCAGAACGGCATGGTGTATTACGAACTGTTGAAACATGGTGAAGTAGTTAATATTGATCGCTACTGACAACAAATTATCAATTTTAACCATGCATTGATAGAAAAACGTCTGGAATGGGCTCGAAGGCACGATAAAGTGATTTTGCAGCACGATAACACGCCGTCTCATACAGCAAAACCGGTCAAGAAAGCATTGAAAGCACTTGGATGGGACAGAATATCGCACCCACCGTACTCTCCAGACTTTGCCCCGTCCGACCATCACCTTTTCGCATAAATGGGACACGCGCTTGCAGAGCAGCACTTCGTCAATTTCGAAGAAGTTAGAAAATGTCTCGATGAATGGTTTTGCTGAAAAGGCAAACAGTTTTCTTGAGATAGCATCCATAAATTTCCTGAAAGATGGGCAAGATGTGTAGAATCAAATGGCTAATACGTTGAATAAATAAATTTTTCCATTTTATCGAATTTACTGTACATGTACATATGTACATGCAACTCCTACGTATACCGCACTTCCTTCAATTTAACTCATATAATTACAATGCCCTTACATCTTAAATCAAACTCAATTAATACGTTCAACGTTTAACGTATCCTATTTTTTATTAATTCTTTTCACAATACATCACGTCTGTTCGTTAATCCAAGTAATTTAATTTCAAAATTATTGAAACAAGTAAACAAAACAGCGAAAGCGAAATTACTCCCTAAAATTTCATATTTGCTATTACGTGAATATTTAAAATATAATGGTTTCACCGATTCGGTGGCTTTAATTATTTTGTTAATTAAAACATAAGTAATAACGTTCTGCCAAATACAGTTAAATTTTCGTTTCAAATCCCGGAAACGTGTATTTGTTACAGGCAACCGCTTTCTCACTTAGAGACTACTTCCAGGCATTCCATAATATAATATTCAATATATTTTATACAAATTAGATTTTCTGCCACCGCGACTTAAATAATTAGAAGGGCGTTAGGGTTCCCAGCCGGAGGCATTAAATTTCATTCCAGTTTTAATTACACTTTGGAAGTTAAATTTAAATGGATGACATTTTTCACATTGCTCCTATGGAGATTAAATAATTTTTTTTACACTTTTGATTTTTTTTTCCAGGGCGTACTGTAACAGATGGGATTTTAATTAATTTTGCTCATAATATTATAATATAAAATTTAAATATGTTATTAATATTAATATAAAATTGTCTTACGACGTTGGACATACTATATAACAGTAGAGGTTAGTTTTCAGAGTCTGAAAGAGCGTGTGTAAAGAAATGTTGGAGAGAGTGTTATCAATTGAGCAAGTTTCGCATTAGGTTTTTACAATATTACAACAAATAATATAAAAGTGAATATTTAACAAACTATGTCGACATTTATTTTTATTAAATTTAGGAGTAAATCGGTGATATAATATTTTAGTAGGTATGAAATAAGGCAATTCTCCATTTGTGTACCACTTGCAGTACACAATGAAACTGGTAGTAGTACACATTAAACTTACAAATATACATACATACACAGACTGTCGCAGAGAAAACCGAACTTTTTTAAAGTAAACCCAAAAGCTTACTATTTTGACAAAATTCATTTATCTTATCCAAAGTAGTCGCCTTCGACTTAAATGCAACGTTTTACATAGTCAACTAGCACGTCGAATGCACTTTTAAGTTCATATTTAGAGATGTCCTTCAAGATCGCTGTCGACGCCTTTTTAATAGCTTCGACGTCAGCATAACGCTATCCTTTCATCGGCAAATATAGTTTGGCGAATAGATAGATATCACGGGGGCCAATTCCGGTGAATGTGGTGAATGGTTGATTGTTAAAATGCCATTTGTAGTTAGAAAGTCAGTGATAAACGTCCGGCGATGAAAAGGTGCATTATCGTGTAACAAACGCCAGCTATCATTTTCACGATATTGAGAGCGCACACGACGAATACGTGCCAAAAAGACGCTTCGTAACATAAAGATAATATACAGCATTGACTGTTTGACTAGATGGTACAAGCTCTTTGTGCACTATGCCTTTCGAATCATAAAAACAAATCAACATTGTCTTCACTTTTGACTTCTCCAAACGGTTTTTTTTTCGGTCTTTCTTCGCTTGGATACTTCCTTGGATGCTTTAACGCTTGGTCTCTGGATCATATTGAAAATACCACGCCTCATCGCCAGTTACAATAGATTACCTGAAGTTTTCGTCCTTTTTTGAGTCTTTAATCAAGTCTGTACAATATCGAATTCATTTAGCTTGTGTGGTACAAACCTTACACAAATCTTTCTCAGTCCCAAATGCTGTGTCCAAATGCAATCCATTCCCATGCACAAGTTCCATGTTACTTTCCATAACCACAGATTTTCTTGCACCAGGATATTCGTCGGCATTTATATCCGTACAACCGTCTTTAAATCGTTTATATTACTTATACATACACGTACGTGATAAACACGCATCACCTTACACTTGTTTCAATCAAATTAAACGTTTCAGTAAACGATTTACCGAAACAGAACTTGATATTTGCTCTTTGTTCAAAATTCATTTTTCAACCAAATACACTGTTACTTTATGTGCAATTTCTCTGCTTCTAATAGTGCAAATCTCATAATATTTTGACATAACATTGGTGAAAGATCTACCTTGCTAACTGATATTTTTTTGAATAGCTACTAAGAATTACTATTTTAAAAATTTTGGTTTTCTCTGCGACAGTATATAATAATTTCAGAAAATTTATATTTGTCACGAATAATATCAGGTGGAAGAAATCGAATTGTTAGAGATTACTATACAATTAAACACGAAAAATAATAAAATGAATACTTTATTAGAATTTGAAAGAATGCCAACTTAAATCTTTAAGTAATTTTAATTAAAAATAAACAAAATTGTACATAACTTACAACAATTTATTAAACGTTTCACACTAACTAAATAAATAAACAGATTTAACAACGAATGCAAAAAACAATTTTTAATTTAATAAAACTTAAATTTATAATTTATTTCTATACGTACTTGTAATCTTGGTTGCATAATTAATAACGTGGACATATCTTGTTAACCTTGTTAAAAAAATTTCTATGAATATACATTTTTCAATGAACGTATACTTTCGATTAAATGAACAAATAAAATATTCGTAAAAACCATTAGCATTGATTATACAAGGTAACTAAACCTTTAATATTGTTTAATATACATATATATATATATATATATATATATATATATATATATATATATATATATTGGGTCTGGGAAAAAGTTCGTGGCGTTTTTCCCGATAGATGGCATTGGTTGCCGATAACTAAAGAACAACAAGTCACAGCGACACCACCGAGGGCTCGTTTTTTAGATGACCTTCCGAACGTTAGTTTGAGCGTAGAAACATTGTAATCGGTGCAGTGGTTGGAAAGTTATTCGCACTTGAAAATGGAGAAGAATAATGAGAAATTTCGCTATATTCTGCAATATTATTATGATAAGGGGAAGAACGCTGCGCAGGCTTGTGATAAAATTTGTGCTGTGTACGGTGAAGGTACTTTATCGAAATCTGTTGCGCGGAAATGGTTCGCTCGCTTTCGTTCTGGAAATTTCAATGTGAAAGATGAGTCACGCTCCGGTCGTCCAATCACTGAAAAATCTGATGAAATTCTTGAAAAAGTCCAACAAGATAAGCATATCAGCAGTGTCGATATTGGCATGGAGCTAGGCATTGACCACAAAACTGTTTTGAACCATTTACACAAAGCTGGTTACAAAAAAAAGCTTGACGTATGGGTTCCTCATGAGTTGAGCGTGAAAAACATGATTGACCGAATTAACATCTGCGATGCGCTGCTGAAACGGAATGAAATCGAGCCGTTTCTGAAACGTTTAATAACCGGAGATGAAAAATGGATTACGTACGATAATCGGAAGCGTAAAAGATCGTGGATAAAGGATGGTGAGCCGTCACAAGCGTTCGCTAAGCCAACATTGACGCCAAAAAAAGTGATGCTGTGTGTATGGTGGGACTGGAGGGGAATCGTCCACTACGAGCTACTTCCAACTGGTCAGACGATTGATTCTCAACTCTACTGTGCACAACTAGAGAGATTACGTCAGGCGATTGAAAGAAAACGGCCCGAATTGATTAATAGGAAAGGTGTTGTCTTCCATCATGACAACGCCCGACCACACACTTCTTTGATGACCCGTCAAAAATTGAGAGAGTTTAGTTGGGAAGTTTTGATGCACCCACCTTACAGTCCGGATATAGCACCCTCTGACTATCATCTGTTTCGATCTCTGCAGAACTCTCTCAATGGAATTAAGTTGGTTTCAAAAGAAGCCTGTGAAAACTACTTGATTCAGTTTTTCGACCAGAAACCACAGAAGTTTTTCACCGATCGGATCATGGATCTACCAAAAAAATGGCGAAACATTGTCGATAATAATGGAGCATATTCGGTTTAAATAAATTCGTCCACGCGCCATGCGGGGACCAGTTGAATTTTACTGAAAAAACGCCACGAACTTTTTCCCAGACCCATATATATATATATATATATATATATATATATATAATTCACATAAGTGTTACTAATTAATTATTACTTTCTTAATTTGCCAACATAATAACATTAATATTAATTAATATTGTAAAATAGGTTTCTACTTAAATTAATTAATTAAATTAATGTTTATTTGTAATTTTAATATCACACGATATGGTTTTATAGGTCATACCATACTTTCTTAAAACTGGATGTTAATTCTCGGTAAAGATATGATCTCAAAAGTGGAATTCTACGGACTTCAATATAGGAATATTTCTTTCGGAAATGGTATAAAACAGGAATAAGATTTCTTTCTGCTTGAATAGGTGTGATTTTTTTCAGGGCATGTCTGTCGTACAATAATATATGAACTTTTAAGGTGATAAGATGTCAGAACTAAAAATAAAATATAATATAATAAAAATTTCAATTCATCGTCCCTTCTCTACACTTTCTTTCTATAATTTCAATCCTTTTAAAATTATAGTTACAATTATAATAATATATACATATTTTTTATCTGACAAATTAATATGTATAATATTTTTTAAGTTGAATTTTGGTTATTTCATATATTATAAACGGGTTTTCATTTAAGATTAAACATCAACAATTCTTAGTACTAATTGCTAGGTTTACAATAATCTCAACTTTTTCTAAATACCTATAACAACAAACATTTAATACCACGGCCAAACCGAAAATATGTACAAGACAAACACGTAGATACAATATCAACTGTGGAAAAGAGTTTTAATCTTACAATCCTAATTTAAATATTGAAAAATACCAAGATATTACTTTTACAAGAGACAGCTGATGAATTCAAGTTAATATTAGCACTCTATTTAGAATGTAAAATTAATTGATCCGAACACATAATACAAGTATCAAAGAGTTAACGGCTGCAATATACAGCATGAAGACTTAAAACAACTAGTTATTTACCAGATGACTCGTCTTACATATTTTACCAATTTCACTGCAGTGGGGGTTTATGTTATATTCTGAGAAATATTTTCGGAGGTCAATAGAATTTTAATTTTACAAGAACAAACGATACGGATTTTAGGAAGCATAAAAGATATTTACCATTGTACATAAAAACCGAGACAAATATCTTGAAATCAGAAATATCCCTATGTATGAAACCAGAAACAGAGACCGCCGTGTCACAGATTAAAAGCACTGCGAAATGAAGCTTATTAGGCCGTTTTATTATATAATAAATTATCCCAAAAAGTAAGGAATGTGAACAGTTATTAATTTTAAAAACTTAAGAAAATGCTAATTGACAAGGCTTTTAATTCCGCGGTCGAATACCGGTGCACTCGTTTTCTGTCAATTTATACACAATTTATTTTAGGAACATTTAGTCTTAATTTTTATTCATTTTGACGTATGTATATTGTAGTGGTCACAGCAATTAATAAACATTATGTGTGTATCAATATACGAAGGCGTACATAAGTACTCGGACTGACGTAGAGATAGCGGTAGTTGTTTGAAAAATTTCACTGTATTAGAAAGTACAGAACCTATAAAACATATGTTTCAAGTTTGAAGACGGCACGTTATTAGTATTTGTTTGGTAGCCAGCAATAGTGAACGTTTTCAGTGAATTTGTAAAAATGGAGAAAATTGGTCATCGTTACGTGATACAATACTTTTATTTGAAAGGCGTCAGCTCAACCGATATAAAAGCTGAACAGGATTCTACTCTGGGTGAGTCTGCTCCGTCGTTTACAACAGTGAAATATTGGATAGCAGAGTTTAAACCAGGCCGTACGAGCTGCCAAGGCGAGCATCGCAGTGGTCGACCAAATGAAGTGACGACTCCAGAAATGGTGAAGAAAATCCACAAAACGGTACTGGATGACCGAGTGAAAGTGCGCGAACTAGCGGACTTAGTAGGCATTTCAAAAAGTGCGGCACATGGCATATTATCAGAAAATTTTGACATGAGAAAGCTGTGTGCAAGATGGGTACCCCGTTTGCTCATACCCGAGCAAAAACAGTGTCGTGAAGATGTTTCAATTGAGTGTTTAGCGAAATTTCACAGCAACAACGCAGAATTTTGCGCCGTTTCATAACCATGGATGAAACATGGGTCCATCACTTCACATCCGAGACAAACGAAGAATCAAAACAATGAACTCAAAAGGGAGAATCGGCTCCAAAGAAGGCGAAGACAGTTCCATCTGCAGGCAAGGTCATGCATCGGTTTTTACGGATGCGGGTGATATAATTTTCATTGACTATCTTGACAAAGGGAAAACTAACAACGGCGAGTATTATGCGAACTTATTGCAACGTTCGAGAGAAGAAATCAAGCAAAACCAGCCGCATTTGTTTAAGAAGAAAGTGTTGTTTCATTAAGACAATGGCCAAAATTAATGAATTAAAGTTTGAATTGCTACTTTGTGCACCCTATTCGCCAGATTTAGCCCCCTCGGATTATTTTCTGTCCAACAAACTTGAAAAAATGGCTCTGTAGTCAAAGATTTTCCATCTTTGAGGAGTAAGATAGTTCTTATTATAAAAAGTGTATCAAACTTATTGAACACCGCTGCAAAAAGTGTATAGAGCTGAAAAGAGATTATGTTGAAAAATAAATATATTTCTTTCCAAAGCTTTTGTGTTTTCTTTGTTGGGTCGGGTACTTCAGGGACTAGCCTCGTATATATATGATAGAATATATATAATATAAGATGATTATTTCTCTTAACTTTTCAAACTTATATATAGTATACCCTGAGATAATAATTAAAACAAAGTTTGAGGATAAGAAAGTTTAAACAAAGTGATTATAAATACTTATTAATTTAATTAATATTTCTTGTTTTATAAAATATTTCTTGTTTTATAAACATTAGTCTTATTTCAAAAACATTTTATTCAAATTAATTTTTATATAGTTTAATAATAAATTACACTAAATTTGTTATATACGTCATTACAGTTTTTGATAATTTAGCATTTAACATAGAGTTAGGTAATAGGAATTGCATCATAAATATTAACGTATATAATATAATAAAATACATATTTAACTTAAAGATTAATTTATTTTAGTATATTTCGGCACGTTAATATGATGAATAAATCATAGCCTCCCTCTCTCCTCCAATGTATTGAACGACAAAGCGAGAGCGCGTCTGCCTCGCATGTCGATAACTAAGTTATCAGAGCGTATAGACAGACGCAATCCATCACGGCTATTTGCCAATTAAAAGAATGTTAAAAGGAATCATTCTATTATTAATAACACCCTGTCTACAACATATGTTTCACGGATTCACCGCTCGTCAGGCAGACGCGCTCTCGCTTTGTCGTTCAATACATTGGACGAGAGAGGGAGGCTATAATTTATTCATTATTTTTTCTGTATCGAAATGATATGACAAATGCTATCAAGGAATCGTTCATTAATAACATAGTAGATAGGGAGAATGATTCCTTTTAACACATTAATATGAGATAAATTTTATCACTTATAACAATATATTTACATATATATTATATATATATATATATATATACATATCTTCTTTAATTCATTGTGTCATGTACTACCTTCGCATATATAAGCCTGATCCACAATTAAAAGATTTTATCTCTTTCAGAAAGAATACAAAAGGGGGTACTTTATTTCTTAATTCCCATAAAAAGAAACTTTTTTCCTTTTATATTGTACATTTTCAGACAAATAAAAACGATTTTTTCCACGAACACGCACACAATTTTCCTCTGCAAATGTGACTTGTAATATATGGACGATTGTGCTTGAATATTACATGTGTATACACAATGTAATGTGTATACGCCAGTGTTTAGTCTTATTTTCCGAGTTTCAAAACGTTCAGCGTACGATTCTATCAAGAATGCATAGAATACATGTGAAAATACCTAAGCTATATTTTTATCCGGCACACGAAACCTCTCCAATAAATATATTTGTACGTTTACATAGGACAAACATATCGTCTACATCTGCAAAAGTACACGCGTATATATTATTATAATTTACATATAAATTGAGGCATAAATTTCTTAAAAGATCTAATACATAATACAAGCATTCACGCTTTACTTGTAGTTATGCGTGTATTTAAATTTAAATTCACAAGCATTTCATACCAAAACGCTATGATGTTTAGGTATTTATAATAAAACTTACTCTTTCATTCTTCCTTTTTATTTTAAGATAAATACCATTACCAAACATTTACATAATCTAAAATCGAAACTTTTTTATTCATACAATATTATAATTTTACACTTTAATTAACGAAATGCATACAGCCTAAATCTTAATTCTCTATTTCAATTGAAAGAAATGTATAATAATTATTTTCTTAATATTGTTCGAGCATATCTAACGAAGATGGTATTTTGAAAGAATTAAAATACAGTATCGTAATTTACCTTTTATAACGACTTACATGATCCATACTAGGATTTATTTTAATACAATACAATGAACTGCTGTCTAACTCAATGTAATGTTAATATCATTACATTATACCTTATGATATGTAAGTTTAATATAAATTATTGTAAATAGAATACCTTCTAGCTTGAATAAGAAACATTAAAAGAATAAATATTCAACATTTCATATAAAAATGTATACAAACTATTTAAATTAAAAGATGTGAGAATGATTTTTAAAAAAATATAAATAACTTTATGACAGCAATTCAATGACAATTAAATGAGCTTAATGGAAATTCTAATAATAAGAAAATAATACTTTATTGTCTCTGAGTTAACTCTATGCCTGCAGAAACAAGTGCGCACTCAATGATGGCGACTATATATTTCGAAAGCGGTCGGATATAGCCGAAGAATTTCGACATTTTTGGGGGAAATACGTTCCGGAATGGAAATTGTCAACAAGAGGTCAATTACAGTACAATTTTCCTCGGGTGGAAAACACTATCAAATAAAAGTAGAGTTAAGAGATGAAAAAGTATGGTTGACGGTAGACGAAACAATGGATGCAAGAAAGAATAGTATATTAAATGTGTTAGTACGCACTTTAAAAGGCGGTGAGATTTCCTTAGCTAGGCGAATATCCAATAGGTCACGACCGTTTTCCCGCCTTCGTCAGCGTTGTAGTAGTTGATGCCGTGATGAAGTTCGAGATAGCGGGGCTGTACGGTGGAGTCCAAAACTTCCCAGCCAAAAGAGTCCAATAACGCTCGAATCTGAGATGTGGTGTGATACCTTGCATTGTCATAGAGTAGCAAAATTCTCTCTATCAACATTCCACGTCTTTTGTTTTGAATCGCTCTACGTCCCTTTCGCAGGGTTTGACCGTAGGTTACCACATTTATAGTGGTGGCGGGCGATTCGATAATCTTGAACATTTTAAACATAGAACAAACCGTACAGGTTACATACACTGCTGCAACTGAGCACAGTTGTTACCAAAAAGTGCCGGGACAGGACGCAAGCACTCCTTGCAGCGCGCGCACCACCTATTACTGTATACAACAAAAAGGTTCTTACCTACAAAATACGCCTTGTATTATTTCCATCTATAACGGTCCCCGGTTCATCTTGCTAATTCTTCCACTATCTTTTCCATCTTGTGTCCCATTTCCCCTGTCAATTTCTTCGTGATCTTTCTTTTCTCCATTAATCAACAGTATTGGTCTTTTTTTAATGAATTATTGTTATTTTCTAGCAATGTATCTATATAATGTAGCTATTTTCCCTTTGCCTTCATGGTGATTTAGATTTGGTTTAGTATTCTTTATATTAATTTGTTTCTTTCTAATCTCTGTCGCAATTTGTGTCTCCACTATCCTTCTCATAAACTTCATTTTCCCAACGGTATTTTTCTTTCATGCCTTCTTTATAACATAATAAAGTAGTTCTATTTTTCCATCATCCGATATATTTTCTAACTGTTTATAAGGTGTTGTTCGTTCTAATTCTAGTTAATTATTGATAACCACGGTTTTAAACTTATTTGTATCAATTTTCAGTTCAATTTTCTCTACCTTTTTCTCTCCATGTTTTTACAAGATCATTAATTTTTCTTGAGTTCAGTATCTGTACATTGAAAAACAGTAGTAAAACTAAATTTCATGGGCAATGGCAATGTTCTCTGATTTATGTAAATAATTTTATAATTTCATAATTTCCACATGAATTTAAGAATGTTTTATCCTATGGTTTTATCATATCGTGACAGAAAAAGGTTGCAAAAAATACTAAGCCATATATTTCATTATTATCGAAGTAAAGAGAGTAGTCATCTGGAAACATCGACACTATATTTTCCTGTAAAATATTATTCATAGACGTGTCCTTCTTTTACATCTTACAATTTATTTAATACGAAAATGATATATATTTTCAGAAACAAAATAACAAAATCACACACAGAGACATAAAATTAATATTTACTTACATATATATTATATAGATGGATATATAATCTTTACAGCACCCTACAGAAATATTCTTTTTATATTAGCTTCGTAAAAGTCTCATAAACGTTTTAGTATACAACATATTCAGTGCTGGTGAAGCACTACTCATCATCGCCGGCCACGCATGAACTACAGTTTATACTTCCCTGTAAATAAAAACCCAGTGCCGTCTACAATGTTAATAACAATAATATGACATAGTAAAAGTGTATATACAACATTCGCCGAAGGATATATGTTTATCAACAAAAAAGAGCAATATTTCGGCTTTAATGTCCAACCATAAATCTATATTTAGAGGCGTTGGCGTTAAATTCCGTACCGGGGAAACGATGTATGTATATACCTATAAAACGAAGAATTTCAATTAATTACTTTGAGAAGTTATAATAGCTAGGAAAGACGTTTCCACGAAAATAAGAGGACGAGAAATAAATAAATCAAAAATAAAAGAGCTTTTCTTTAAAAAAATTATTTATGTTGCACAGTTTTATTCGCAGAATGATCACAAACAATTAACCTGCAATATAATAAATGCTAGGAATATACCAAAAATTTTTATTATCCAACCTGAGTAACTATTTTGCATCTAATTTGATTATTTGGCAATTTATTTAAAGAAAGTCAGCTTGCTTTTCTTCTGAAAAGACATAAAAGGACGTTATAGTTGAACTTTCCATTTTTAAAATTGAAATTTCAAGTATCAAATAATGAAAGTCTTCTTCTCTCATTGCTTTGGCATATCGTATCGATATGAACACCCAACATGCGGGTACTGCTATCGACGGATTCAGGCTGCCAGATGAACTCCAATATTGAGCGAGACGTATTGTGATTAGTATTTTTTTTACGGTAGTTAGTTTCACTACTGGCAATTGCCACACAGGTTGCGGTTTGCATAATAATAGGTAATATATTCAATTGCTATAACTGTTTCCACTAGACGTCCTTCTCTGTGACACTTTTCATTTCTGTCCGAGAGATAGAAGTATAGTCCTCTTACTATAAATTAATGAATAAATCGCCAAAGTCTATTTAGCTGCTGAACCACAAACGATCTCTTAAATTTCTGAGAATTTCTATTACTATGTGACAACAATTTCCATAACAAAGTAAACATTGCAATAAAAGGAATCTAAACTCTTGGGCTAATAAATATGTAAGTATAGGAGCTAGCATTACCAAAAACCTCGAGCTAAATCTATCTATCTACCACTGAAGTTAAATGTATATTGCTCCTTTTGCGTATTTATTTTTAGTTCTACATTGCTCTTCGAAGTTTAAATTGCTGTCAACGGAATTCTGTCGATCGATTTGAAGATGGTGAACCACTCCATATCAATCTATGTGGTCGCTTTCTTCACTATTTACTTCCAGTTATTTGTACTTATCTATATCTTTGACGTCTTTCCCCCATTTCTTGATAACTACACTTCTTAAATTCTACACATTTCATCTGAGCTTCGATCCTCTCTTTGAGTCTATTTATTATAGGTTTCTACTCACTTAGTAACTTGATGATGCCTGTATTATCCCTTCTCTGCAGATGCTCACACAAATGTATCCTCTGAGATTTAATAAAATTTGTGCTCTATATTACCCGCCTACTCATGTTCTGGACATAGAATTTGTCTGATAATTATCCTCTTTTAATTTTTCTTTGTTCGGCACATTATTTTACTAACGTATGTCATTTATTGGTTTGACTATCATTTTTTAGATCTTCGTTTTTGTCTTTTTGTAGAGGTTTTATGCAGCATGGTTTTGCTGTGGGCGTTTAGTTAATATTAGTTCTTGTTATATTGATAACAATGGCTTTACACTTATTTGTATTGATTTTCAGTTCTATTTTCTCTACTTTTCTCCTACTTTCTTAATTCTTTCAAGAACATTAACTTTTCATGCGTTCACTATCTGCATAGAACATCTGAAAATGGTAATAAAATAAAATTTTATGGGCACTGGCAATGTTCTATGATTTATATAAATTATTTTATAAGTGAAAGTTTTTTTTTTACAATTAAAACTAGTCAATTTAGACTAACCATTAATTTTGTTCTGATAAATCTTAAGACTAGTGCTTATCTACTAGAGTCTATCCAATGATGTCTTCTAGGCTTTTTCTGAGCTATAGACTTCACTTCACTCGCGCACTGTGCTCCGCTTTTTACACAACAACACACTACACAAGATCAGCAGGTTTTTTTCTCTTTAGTCTTCGGACATGATGTTCGTTGTCCAGTAGTTGTAGTGCTTCTGGATTTACGTGAAGATGGAGTCTATCTTCATGCTTCCTAGCAAACCTTTTTATCTCTTCCTTAACAGTTGGAATCCGGAGATCTCTGTGGATGTCAGAATTGCGTATATACCAGGGGGCGTCCACTATGTTACGCAGCACTTTGTTCTGGAACGTTTGTATACACTTAACATTAGAGTCACTGGCACAACCCCAGAGCTGAATGCCATATAACCACACTGGTTTTAAGATCTGGTTGTAGATTAGTACTTTGTTGGAGATTGAAGGTTTTGAGTTTCTTCCGATCAACCAATAATGCTGTCTGTATTTTAGGCTTAGTTCAGTTCTTTTCTTCTTTACATGCTCCTTCCATCTAAGTCTGACGTCCAGATTCATGCCGAGGTATTTTGCGTTGGTTGAATGTGGAATTTTTGATCCATTAATATCTAGTAGATGTGGGTTTACTATTTTCTTGTTAGTATAGTTCACCTGTACAGATTTAAGTTCGTTTAATTTGACCCTCCATCGTCTTGTCCAATTAACTAACTCGTTACTGGCTATTTGGAGCTTCCTGACAGACCTTTCCTCATCTTGGTCCACTGCGTGAAGAGCAGTGTCATCAGCAAATATAGCGATGACTGCTTCCTCTATCACTGGTAAGTCACTAGTATACAGTAAGTATAGGATGGGCCCAAGTACACTGCCTTGTGGTACTCCCGCTTTTATCTCTTTCAGGTCCGAGTATTCATCCTCTTATTTAATTCTGAATAATCTATCTGATATACATGATGTCAGTATTTCAGCATATTGTTTAGGTAGTAGTTTGTTTAATTTATGGATCAGTCCTTCGTGCCATACATTGTCGAAGGCTTGTGCCACATCTAGGAATACCGCGGAGCACACTTGCTTTTCTTCTAGCGCACGTTCAATGACGTCAGTTATTCTGTGCACTTAATCTACTGTCGAGTGTTTTTGTCTAAATCCAAACTGATAGTCTGGAATCAGGTTATTGTTCTCTATTAGTGGTCGCAATCTCTTGATCAGTAGTTTCTCAAAGAGCTTTGATATTATGGGCAGGAGTGAGATCGACCTATATGATTTGACATCATTGGGTTGTTTTTCTGGCTTTGGTATCATGATCACTTCTGCGACTTTCCAGCACGCAGGTACATGTTCTAATCTAAACGCTGCATTGAATAGGTAAGTCAACATGATTATACCCTTTCTAGGCAGGTGCTTTAAGATTTCTCCAGTTATGAGGTCGAATCCTGGAGCTTTCTTTGGGTTCAGATTAGTTTTTATCTCATCTGCTACTTCTCTGGGAGTAACCGGTGTGATATTTTCATTTCTATTGTTTTCGATATTCGTGATGTCTTGTCCTGGGTTGGGAATAAATATTTCGGCCAAGTGTTCTGCGAACAACTCTGCTTTTTGCTTGTTGTCTCTTGCCCATGGTCCATTATTGTTTCTAATCGGAGGAATAGAGGTCACCTGTCTTTTGATCTTCTTGGTCGCCTTCCACAGGGAATAATCAGTTTCTTCGTATGCTGATAATTCCTGTAGATAGGTACTTATAGATTCTTCTTTAAGTTTTCGGATTTCGCTTCTAAGCTGTTGGGCTTTGTTATTGAGGATGGTTTTATCTGCGGGATTCCTCGATTGTTGCCATCTTCTTCTAGCTCTTCGTTTCTCCTTGACTAGGTCCCTTATCTCAGCTGGGTAATTCACACCTTTGGTTACATATGTGATTTCTCTGGTGTTGTTATATGCCGTTGTTTGGATAAGGCTAGTAAATTTCTCAGTTTCTTCTTCTAGTTGATCAGTGGTTCCCAAATTGACGTTCAGATCGACATTGTTCTGAAGGTCAATCCGAAAGCTTTCCCAATCCGTAGTTTTGTTTGTGAGAGTAGCTCTAGCTGCCCTTTTTATTATTTTTTCACTTAGTGTTAGTATAATTGCTGAATGATCAGAATCCATGTCAAAGCTTTCCTCCACTTCTAAGAAGTTGGGGGACACCCTCCTGGTGATGAAGAAGTCCAATAAGTCGGGTATTTTTTCGGTGTCAGTTGGCCAGTAGGTTGGCTTTCCTGTTGAGTGGTAGTTGCAATTGATTTCTTTAATTGCTTTCCTTAATTCTCTTCCTTTGGTCGTAGTTAGTCTGGAACCCCAATCTACATGTTTAGAGTTGAAGTCACCACCAACGATAAATCTATCCCCCAGATGTCTCAGAACGGTAAGATAGTCGTCTTTTTTAAGGTTATGCCTTGGCGGACAATAGCTCGCACCAATTTTTAGTGTTTGCTTTGTTGATTTAACTCCAACCACAGTAAGTTGGATATCCTCTCTTTGTAGATGACTTTCTTCAAAGTGATTGAGTGATTCCTTTATTGTAATAGCACTACCACCCCTGGCTTGATTATCCGGATGGATGGTGTGATATGTTTTGTATCCTCTTATTTTGAGATATGATTGATTTGTCATGTGGGTCTCTGATATGCGGCAGACATCTATATGTTTGATATTTAGAAAGACCTCGAGGTCATGAGTTTTGTTTAGAACACCATTGGCATTCCAGGTCTTTTTGATCCATAATTTTATTTTGCCTTCGGTATAGCACCAGTGCTTCTGGCTTCTAATCTGTCGAGTCTTGCATTAACACTATCTAATGTTTTCATCATATTCTGCATAAGCTGCATCATAGATGGTTCATTTGTTGATGGGGCAGGTGTCACACTTGCTGGGTTTTGTTGGGTGGCTTGGGCATAAGACACACTTGGTCTGACTGTATTAGAAACATTTTGTCTTGGCTGAGGATTTGGTTTTTTACCCTTAGTGGTATTCTCCCTTCTTTTCTGTAGTTCTTTCGCTATTGTGCACCCTCTGTAACTAACAGGATGTGCTCCAGAGCAATTGATACACTTAGCTGGTTTACTTCGCTCCTTAGTACATTTTGTACTTAGATGTTCTCCTGCACATTTCACGCAGGCAGGTGTCCTTCTACAAAACTTCCATGTATGGCCATGTCTTTGACATCTTTTACATTGAGGGATTAGCTTGCTATTCCTTACTGCTTCTATTTTCACCTTCATGTGGTTGATGTATTGAATATCATAGATTTTTTTGATATCTTCTGTTCTATCAAATACTAGCATATAGAATGGTAACCGAATGTATACTACTTTATTGTTGTCAGTAGTTCTCTTGAGTTTTTGGATTACTGATATAATTTTAAATTCTCTTTCTTTGAGTTCCTTTAAGATCTCTTCTACTGAGGATGTAGGATGCAAATTTCTAACCATTACTTTAGTAGGCCGATTTGCTTTGTTTTCATAAGAGTGCCATTCAATATTAGTTTTGTTTATTAGGGCTGTCAGAGCTCTGTACTCTTCATCAGAGCTGACGTTGACTTTAATTTGATTATTACTCATTATACTAGTCCTATATTCAAAGTTTCCTTCATTTAGGCTATCTTTGACGACCTGATAATTTTTTACATTACTTAAAATCACCGGAGGTGGCTTAGTGACTTTAGGAGCTTTATCTGATTGTTTTTTGGGGCTCTCGTCCAATTTTTCAGGAGATTCCTCTGCTTTTCGTTTTTTCGTATTCTTGTTTTTTGTTTTTTTGGATTCTGCTAAAAGCCAATCCGTTTCTCTAGTTACGAGCTTATCTTCCTCATCTTTATTTTTTGGACTGTAAGATTTCTTTATCGGTGTTTTTTCTTTTGCATTTAACTGCATTAGTTCCTCATTTTGTGACTTTAAAGAGCATACTTGCTATTTCAGCTGATTAATTTCATTCACTGCTTGCTGTAGTTGTGCTTGCAAATTGTAAATGATATTGTCTGGCGTCTGTGATATAGGTGTTAAAATAATACCATTATTTTGGTTCATACCCACTGGTGCTTGTTGCCCAATATCAGCAATCCATTTCACATCGTATCGCACTGTATGTTTATCGCTTGTGATTTTTATAACAAACTTTTTCTTAACGAAAACACCGTTTATTCATCGGAGCTCGGAAAAACACAACTTTACCCGCCAATATTCGGACAGATGTTTCCAACAGTAAAAACAAGATAAAAACACTGTCCCCCCAACGGATCTCGGAATAGTACAACCTCACTCGTCAAGACTCAAACATACATGCAATAACTAAACAACGTTCGGGACTTAATAATTGCCATAGGAATTTAAGTATGTGTTATCCTATGATTTTATTCCATTGCCACAAAGAAATAGATTCAAAAAAATACTAAGCCACAATAAAAAACACAACACAATAGA
Source organism: Dermolepida albohirtum (assembly GCA_031893035.1). Classification (NCBI taxonomy): domain Eukaryota; kingdom Metazoa; phylum Arthropoda; class Insecta; order Coleoptera; family Scarabaeidae; genus Dermolepida; species Dermolepida albohirtum. The sequence goes on from JAVIWB010006417.1 coordinate 73,770, forward strand.
GCTGCTGTGACTGACAACAGATCGTAACCCCCACTGTATCCACGGTGAATATTCAATTAACAGTTTTTCAAGAAGGAGTAATATATATGATATTTCATGGATTATAAATCAAAGAGTATATTTACATACTCGTATATGTACGTACAATCAAATATTACCCATATCAGAACTTCATCGCTGTATGACTTCGACAAACGTATCTGAAGAGCTTTGACAAATTTCTCAGTTTCGAGGCAGAGTTCATTCGATTTATAAAACTCAAAATTTTAAATTAATTTTCAATTTTATATACTTAACTAAATTTTGAAACTATTTCCATTATAGACTTACATATATGTACATACACTATTTTCAAATAAACTAGGAAAAACTAACATCATTTTCTTGAAACGAAAAAGAAACAAGAACAGATGCTTGAAGACATTTCCTTAGACACAGGTATCAGTTTAAGAAACTATTGCCGTCAACACCTTTTTAGTTTCAAATCAATCGTGTCAATTCGACTCCTGTGTCCTCTGAACATCGCATCTTATGTTGTTTGTGTTCGGTACGTCCACTTGAAGGTACAATAAAGCACACCCACTCCCAGTGGATAGCAAGTATACACAACACACTATACATAAGCCAGGCGAAGTTTTAGCCAATTAGTCTCATCAAGACCCTGTCTTAGATCAGCCCTCTACGTCTATTTATTGCCACCAGATCGCCTGTCGATTAAACGCCGACCATTGTTTATTATCCTGTACCGCTCTGCGCCCTTCTTTCACCTTTTCGTAATAAACAGTTGGTTCTTTCAGAATGCCTATCAGAGGGACGAGTTCATCACACTGGCTGCCGTATATTCAATTTATACCATCATAAATATTATAGAGTTGTCGTAAAACATCTTTACATGGAATGCATCGTGCTTACATTATGAGTAGATGCGTTCCGTCATCACGCTGTTTCAACGATGACTATTGTAAAAAGACAGTATGAGATTTCAACGAAAGAACTGAGAAAGCTGCAGCATATTTTCAGTAATTACATACATTATATAAATAGCTTTTAAAATTCAATACACTAATTCCCAAAACTTTATTTTTCTCTTTATTTCAGATGACATATATAATGCCAAATTTAGAATTACTTAAATGCAATTAAATTTATTTTATTTGTAAAAAGCAAATACATACATACATATATGAGATATGAAAAATTATAATACTGTAGAAATTGTTTATATCAAATTGCTTTTTGTAGTTTGAAATAAGATAATAAAGTTAGAGAAAGATATGTAATGTAACTCTACTAAAAAACTAACTTTAGATCAGGAGTTAAAAATGAAGTAAATGAAATTAATGATAAATCATATACTCATTTTTTTTAGTTTCTATTTGTTAGTTCACCATGTCCTGTAATGACGATGCCCACTTTCCTACTAATCTTTTAGATGATTTTAAAGTGGATCTGCTAGTATTGGATCTGTTGCTACCAACTACTCTTGTGCTTTCTTTCTTAGCAGTTGTTCATCCATGACAATTCTCAAATCACTATATCCTTAAACTAGTTTATTGTATATTTCCTTCAATGTTACTTAAAGTCCCCAATCCTCTATGCTGATTTACATAGATCTAGAAGATCAACTGCTCTGTGACGTCAAGTCTAGCTTAAGTTGTCCATAAATAGCTTGTGGCTTTTGCCTCACTTTCTCACAAGATGTACTTTTAGAGTCTTACTGTCCGTTCTGCAATTAGGGCAGTTATATATGCCAATTTTAATCAAAAACTTTCTTACGGGTGTAGTGTTTGTAATAATCCTACTGTTATTATCAACTGTTTGCTTTCAAACGAAAGCAATTTCTCAAAATTTTACAGTTTGGCTCGACAGTAAAGGCTTTGCCAAGTTCGTGTATCCTCATATGTTCTATATTAAATTCAACAATGATACGGTTTATATCCATTCACAAATATAGTTTAATCATGAAAATTATATTATTTTCTGCTATTCCATCGTTAATTAAATACACAAAAATTAATTAAAAATTTCTGCGCTGGAAAAGGACTCGAACCTCTATCTGCCGTTTTCTAGACGACTGCTTTACATACCAATTAAACCACCAAGCAGTATAACTTCGAGTTCTTTAACACGCCATAAATCGCATTATGGAACAGATCGAATATTTATTTAAACCCCCAGTCAGGTTATTATGATGTCAATAATTATATATAAACGTATAATAAAGTTTTTCACGATGGGGAATTTAATGAAAATTATATTATTTTCTGCTATTCCATCGATAATTAAATACACAGAAATTAATTGAAAGTTTATGGGCTGGAGGACTCGAACCTCTAACTGCCGTTTTCTAGACGACTGCTTTACCAATTAAGCCACCAGGCAGTGTAACTTCGAGTCCTTTAACACGCCCATCGTGAAAAATTTAATTATATGTTTATATATAATTATTGACATCATAGTTCAATCATGTTTATTTTTGACACAGTATCCCCTGTAACAACTGTCCTTAATATATACTGTACTGTGCTTTAGACTATCTGTCTATTCATTCTCGAATAGTAGGTTTAGGTGCCCCCGGTGGATGTTCTGTTAATTTATATTCTAGGAATATGAATATTACAATTTTCCTTTCATCTTCTTCAGTATGCATCTCGTGCTACTTCGCGAGGCTCACCTATTTCATTGTTTTTGTCAAGCTTTGCATATTAAGCTCAAGTCCTTAGTATTAATTTCTGTTATTTGAATTACTCTATTTATTGTAATCGGGTTGACTCTTGTACCTACCGCATAAATTACAAATGGCAGAATGCAAAGTGTGTCTATTCTTATATTGGCTTCAGTTAACATATATTTATTTGTTCTGATCGTGTTTCTTAATATTCCAAACATTCTTGGGTACTCTCGAATACTTGGCCCATGGATCAGTTTCATTAGGTTTCGTTTAATAGTCATTGAGCATTGCAACGTATTCAAAACTCAGTACTCGTTTTGCAATTCTGTCGTCTACAATCAATTTATGAATATCTAAAAATTTATTTAATGCAACTAACAATTTAATATTTTCAACAGATATTTTCATGTTAATCAAGTTAACGGTAATGTATAATCAGTGAAGAAATCTCTGTATATCTTCCTCGTTTCTAATATTTTAATTTTCTTTTGGGGTAAATGATAATTTTTTGTAGTATTAATTTTAAAAACAAAGAAGCCCGAAAATCTTTCTGCATTATTCCTGCTGGTATATTGAGCTCCAATACAAGTTTGTCGTTCAGGTTCATTCTTATTGTAGTCCTGGTAATATCGTCTTCGATATTCCTATGATTTGTGTAAATATACATATATTCCTCAAGTGCATTTCATGATAATTAACAAATGACGATTATTATATTCGTACTTGACCGATTTTTGTGAATCTTTATTGTTTTTCATTCATCTTAGATTTCTTCTCTCTTAATTAATTCAGTTAGGACAACTTAAAAATGTATTCCTCTATAATTACTTGATTCCTTCTAACTTCATTGAAAAATATTAATATCATAATGCTGGCCATCCAATTCCATGAGACTATCCCTGTCTACTATCTTCTAAAAAATGTAGTTGACTCTATAGGAATGCTTTCTGCTTTGTATTTGAGTAGTTCACTGATGACCTTATGAGGGAACCAAAAAAAGTTTTCTTCCTAATAATGAAACAGAGGACCTACGATTTGGTCATGTATTATTTTTAAAAGTTTTTTTAAACCCATAATAAAAGAATAGATTATTACGAAATATCCGATTTATGTATTCAAAGTATTGCAAAGAGCAAAATATAAGTTAGTGTGTAAAAAAAATCTTATTCCTTAATCTTACAATGCTCACGTGGGATATCATAGTACTCGATATATTTATTATGTAAATATCCGTCTTATATTATTTTGTGTGATTTCTCTTCTCAGTTCGAGAATGTACGGTTCCTTTATAGTGTTAAAGCAAACATCAGTGAGTTACTCAAGTATCCCAACTGAGAATTTATGTCAGTATTTGTAATTCTTGTTACATGAATACCAATTTACACCGCTTGTGTAACTATGTGTAAACTATAGTACAAAGGATACTTGGAAAGTTTTGCAATACAGCTTTGTTTATTTAATTTTTTCAAAGTAATTTTCTTTACACTCAATACACCTCTCCATCCTCCGAAACCAATCTTTAAACCAGTTCTGCCAAGTTTCACTAGGGAGTAAAGCACACTCGTTGTCCCAAGCCCGCAGAAGGTCCTCGTCACTAGAAAACTGCCTACCTTTTAGCTTCATTTTCACATGCGGAAACAGTGCAAAGTCGCAGGGAGCAAGATCTGGGCTGTAGGGAGGGTGCTCGAGAAGTTTCAATCCTGTTGTGGTCAAATATTCGGTGCAGACTTGATGCGGTGAGCTGGAGCATTATCGTGATAATGGAACCAGGTGTCCATTCTTGACTTTGGCATTCAATGACTTTAAGTAGGCACCGTTCAGTATACCACTTAGCTGTGACTGTCTGTGTGTCTAAAAGGACGCGTTCCACAATTCCACTGGATTTGAAAAATACAGCTATGATTTTCTTCTTTACAGATCGGGATTTTCTGACAACTACGGGTGTATCCTCATCATCAAAGACCCAAACTTGGTTTTGAGCTTTGGTCGGTACATCGTAATAGTACAGCCAAGTCTCGTCACCTGTCACGATGTTGTTCACATACTGAGATTGTCCCTTAAGTCACACGTCGTGTCATCTGCTCTTCAGACAGTCAATGCGCCACCCAGAGAGAACAAAGTTTCTTCACGTGCAAATGAGCATGCAGAATCGAACGAATTGCTGGTGCATTTAGTTTTGAAGTACCCTCTATCTATTGGTTGGTCACTCGCCTGTCTTTGCCAAGCAATTTCCTCACAATAGAAACGTTTTCCTCCGTAACCGACATCCGTGGCCTTCCAGGCCTCCACATCCTCAACAATTACATTTCCCCTTTGGAATTCTCTATACCACCTGAATATCGTTGTGCGATGTGGACAAACATCACCTAGTGCATGAGTCATTTCTTCGAAGCACTGGTCTGTGTTTAAATCACGCACGAAACTATAACGCAAAACTGCTCTTATCTCATCTCGTGACCACGGTGCCATCGCAAGCACTTTAGACTCTCCCTACTAATGAATAACTGAGCCCATCGACATGGCGTGACGGCTGCTATGCACGTATGAACATGTCTCTACATGCAGCAACAAGCAGCTTCCTACGATTCATTGTTGCGTCATATTGAAAAACTTTCCTAGTACCCTTTGTAAAATATTCTACAAGAAAAGACAGTACAAAATAACTGAAGGAAATACCTCTATAAAACATTAGAACTAAAGGAAAGTAAACACTCTGTATTCTTATTCTAGTGACATACATTCATATTATCTACTTCAATTAGCAAAAATAAATTATCGTTATTGTTGTTGTTGTTTACATTTAATTGTAGAAAAGTCCCAGACAAGTACTAGCGTTAGAAATATTAAGATGAGTACTATAGCATGAAATTAACTTCAGTTATAGGATATCGGTAATGCAAAGGAGGTAAATTTCGTGCACTAAGACATACAGTTCTTTCGGGTTCTTTCCACGTTCGAGTACATTAAGATAACAGCAAAATCTCGTTAATAAATAAAACCGAAGTTAATTCGTTTTAATATATCAAACAAGCGTTTCCGTTTGGTTTCACTGAAAGGGAATTTAATGCAAGTCGACCCGCCACCGATCGTGAACTTTTCCTTTTTCCAAAAGCAAAAGGCGAACCTCGCGATATAAATTTAGCCGAGAGGAATTTCCTTCTCCGTCTCTCCTATTTTCGAGCTCTGCCTGACTCTAATATCCCTAGTTTATGTCAGAAATTAACAACAATGCACCAAGAAAATACCGAGGGAATGAAACTGACGAAACAAGGGCCTGCGCTTTAAAACTTTTTATTATTTGCGAACAAATATGTTAGATTAAGAAAATAGCTTTGTATAACGTTTGGCAGAAATGCGAAATATGAAAGAGGCTTTATGGTAATAACGAGGAAACTTTTTTGCGTAAGTGTTTTTGGTTGGAAACAATTTTCGCAGTTATTTAGTTTATGTTGGAAAAATTGCAAGATTAAAAATTTCTTTTAAAATACATCCACTTAAAGTATTACTTTCTCTTTGATAACTTTTGTATACAATTAATCGTTTGAAGTAATTTGTAAAATAAAATAGATAACTATCATCAGTTAACCGTTTAATAAAAATGCAAAACGAAACTTGAACATCTGGAGCTTACATGCCTAGAAATATGTTACGGTTTAATTTACTAACATACTTCTAAATTATTTGTTTCATTTGCGAAAACTCTGTATAATGTTCGTATTTTCGTTAAAATCATGTATGTTTAAATGCGTTGCTAGTATTTCATTTCTATTCATCTTCATATAATGTAACTTTCGTATATTCGGTATTTATTCAATTAGGTTGAGGGTCAGTATTGCACATTGTGAAACGCAGTTATTTCAATAGTCCTTTTATTGTGCCATAAGCCTAGCGATGATGTCATCCTTATGTTCGATTGACTTTAGCCGCCTTAATAGTTGAGTGCAGGTGTGCGTAACAATTCTGCGTCGATTAGACTTATTCCCGAATGTTCTAGAGGTTTCTCCTCGCATCCCCATGCATATTCGCTTGACGGGTGAAAGATAGAATAAAACCAGACGTTTAGAAGGACGGTCGCCTAATATTTGAGACAGGGCTCCTCAGAGGGATATAAGGAATAGTGAGAATATGAAAATTAAGTGTTGAATACATAACACCTTATTATGATTAAATAAAAATCTCATTAATCAAAAGGCGTCGTCCATAATTCGAACGTGGTTCAAATAAAAAATCCTGAACAACATCTACAGGTATGTATCTGATTTCTTTAAAGTGCTTGTGCTTATAGTATTGTGCTCTATAGGGTTTTTTTTTCTTTACGTCTCCCTTTTGTCTTGGTTCTTTCTCCCTGGGAGTTTCGCCCCTTTTACGGTCAAGCATCAGTCCATATCGTGACATCATTGCAAGATACACAAACAGATCAGACCGATTTATTTTGTGAACTACATTTCGTAGGAACTAATTAAGAAACGCAAGTAGTCAAGTTATGATACGTAAATTTTGTTTTAGTATTAATAATAGATTGTAAACCGAGTATATGTATACACATATTAGTTAGCTTATCAAATACGTGTTAAATCAAATATTTAACATATTATTTTCCCTTTTTTTTTCTTTGTGGAATTTGTTTTAGTCATTAGATCAACGAATAAATTTATATGTACTGCTTATGTTTAGTATTTGTAATAAACACTACATCATTACCTCCAGTCTAGTAGTTTTTTTGTCACCATCAACCAATTAAAAACCTGCAGTACCGAAGCACTGTAACAAATATCAATATCAAAATATATACAATATGTTTAATAAAGGAACTATTTTAAGATTTGTTTGTCCTTGGATGATTTTCGGAAAACGCTTTGCTTCAAAATTACAGGCCGAGCAAGGTTTTCATAATTTTAAAATTATTAATCCACCCTAAGTAGAACTATGATGTACTGCACTGGGTTTGCAAAATACAAGACATATCCATAAATCCTTTTCTATGTTTTAACAATATTCCAATTATGAAAAACGGATATTATTTGTTACTCTAAGATTAGTGCAGATATCAAAAAAAAAAACATTAGTTTAACTATACTTATATTTCATACGTTGCTTACGCTTCTATTATGAGTTGTTATTTCTCTCAAAGTTGTCAAAATTGATTGCGTTTCGTATTTTTGTTTAATACTTAAATTTTTATTGTTGAAGCTCTCTAATATGAATCCCTATAGAAACATTGAAATAACAGATATCACATAAGTACTTGCTGATGGGAATTCCTAGGAAGCTAGGTGACTGTACAGTTAACGATTTCCCAATCGTTGTAATCCTGATAGGAAAACCTTTCGATGTTCATCAACGTCGTCATGAAACAAGTACATTTGCACGTAATGGAGAATCGAAAAGACAAAACACAAATTGGGATAAAATGTGCTGGTCATAGTAGAGGACGGTACAGGCGAATACTTGTTTGTATCCACATCACATTCAGCGCATTCAAACACTAAATTCTACTGGTTTTCTCCACGTATTGCATTTTATCAATGGCTTATGCATAAATTGGTTCAAATCCCAAAATAATGGCGCTGATTCTTTTTAACGATGAAGTACATTGCTCAAGAAATAAAAATAGAAACTTTCATAATAACTATCTGTAGGCTGATGAAAACCCACATACTGTACTTGAAGATCATTTTCAGTATCATTTTTATTAATGGAATTATGGATGGACAGCTAATTGAACTGGCATTTGCAGCAGAAAGGCTTACCAAAGGTGCAGCGAAATTTTGTGCTGGGTTCTTAGAGGATTTACCACTGGACCTCATATACAATTTATTTGATCTCCAGACTTAAATCTCTTTTCCTATGAGGCCATTTGAAGACGTTAGTGTACACTACTCCAAGGGAAAATTAAGAGAATTTGATAAATCGGATAATTGATGGATATAATATAATATGAAACACCCTGGTGTTTTCGAAAAAGTTGGCTACTCAATAAGGAGAAAATTCGAGGCCTGTATCTTCGAAACAAAGCGTCTTTCCGAAAATTATACGAGAACAAACAAATCTTTAAATATCCCAAATAATAAACGCCTGAAATTTTACCACATGTTTAGCAAACACCCTGTAGAATTTTTGTTAGATCATAATGATCCCAAACAGTAGAAAATCAATATCAAATATTCTTTTAGTCGATTTTAAATGTTTTCCGTTTTCGAAAGTATGTAAAAAAGTAGTTTTTCATTCCCCATTTGTAATTTTAAAACATACAATCCAGAAAACAAGTTTAAATAATGCTTAAGATGTGAAACTAAGCTTTCGCGATCATCATTATAAAACAATTTGGTGTTTTTCGGGTAACGTGTCCACTCGACCTGTGAAACCGAACATCTGGGAATAATATTTCGGGTTGGTAATAAGCGATGATGCCGTGATGTTGGTCACATTACTTTAATTAAATTGGGGTTTAACGTCAGCATTACTTTAGTTTAATTTATTTATGATTAGATATCACAGAGTAATTAAGATACATATTATGTGACAACAAAAAACAGATCATTCAGTAAAAGTATATGTTTTAAAACCAAATTTTGTACAAATATTTAGTGTTGAAAATAGCAAATGGTTATTCATTTCATTGAAAAATTGGTAAGGGCTTGTTTCTGTGCGAGTTTTACTGTGGATACTGTAATTAATTATCTACTGATGATGACAACTTAATTGTCGAAATACTTAATAATAATGAACTTAAACAGAATATGAAAATTAATATGGTAAAGGGTTATATATTAACCCTCAGCGATTTACTGTTGTGACTAATTCGACAGTTTCTCATTCGTTGAGGTGCCCATGCGAATAGTTCAGTGTCCTCATTCCATACTGTTGAAACTTGTACTCTTCGAAATCTTAATATTCTTCATTTTCTAATTAGTCTTACGGTACAACTCTTTAAATTTCAATTTCTGTTGAGAAGTTATATAGTTTCCTTTCTTTCATTAATTGAGCAAATAATTTAACAATGAAAGAAATTTTGTTTAGTTATAGAACTATTACTTTGATGTTGGAAATTTGGTCTAATTGGAAATGGATTTTGTTTTGGATAGGCTTGGAATTGTTATGGTCTTGATTGTTGTTATTTCTGTACCTGAGAGTATGATTGCACTAGAATTTGAGTCTTAATATTCACTAGTGTTATTTATTGCATTACTTGGAGTTTATTTTGCAGCATTATTAAACTTCTACATCGGTATTGTCTATTTTGATATTCTAATAATTCGGCTAATTCATTTTCTAATATTTCTGGATTCTTCAAATATATTGGCTTGTCTAATCCCCCATAACTCATCAAACCATTCTTGAAAGTTTTTAAGGCTGTCTTGTATAAATTTGTTTTTAATAGTATTAATCTTCTCCTGTACCCAACTGCATTTTTGTTAACAGTAGGTACATATATTATATACTTACATCGATGTTCGTTTTTATGCGTGCTCGGAAAAATTATATATAAATTTTTGGTATGCGAAATACATTTTTCTTCCTCTTTTGATATTACACAATAATTTATAAGTTTACACAAACACAGTACATTAATAAAATATCTGTTCGCAAATGTACATATACTACCGTCCATATTAGTTCGGACAGCTAGTGAAATTTAGTAAACTCTTTTAAAAAATAAGATAATTGCGTTTAAATATAAATAATATATTTACAGTAGGTCCTTTATGAGATTTATAACTAATTTCAGACAAGTATTTCTATTAGGGTACAAATAACTATTATATTTTTTTGACTCACCGCGGTAATTCCTGGAATAACCCGTATCGCCATAAATATGATTATTTTCGAGATAATGTTGCAAGCCAAAAACCTGCGAAACTTTCCTGGCCTCAAGCTAACAAGTTCAGAAAAGCGTTCAGTAATTATTGCTTTTCGTCAAGAAGGTTATTCAGTGCGTGAAATTTTCAAAAAGACACATGTTAATAAACCTACTGTTAGTGATATCATTCGGCAACATTAACGCACGGGCATCTCACGCTGACGATAAGCCTACAAAAATGGTGAGCAAACGAAATAGGAGACTGATAGCTTCTGAAATCGTCACAGAAATGAATCGCGACCGTACAAGAAAAATTTCTGTTACTCCTGTGAAAAGAAGATTAAAAGCTGCAAATCTTCACGGCCACATTGCTATAATAAAACCCTTACTTCGACCGTGAAACAGGCAAAAACAACAAAAATGGGCAGAAACACACAAAGAATGGACACCAGATGACTGAAAAAGAGTCTTATAGACTGAGGAATCGAAGTTTGAAGTATTTGGACAATCAAGGGGTACTTTTGAAAGAAGAGCGAGTGGTCGAAGAATGCTGCGGGATTGTATAGTGCTAAACGTCAAACAAGGAAGAAGTTCTGTGCTTATTTGGGGTTGTTTTTTCTACGCCGGCACAGGGGACTTGAAGCGAATCGAGAGTATTTTGCGAAAGGATGGATATTTAGAAATATTGCAAGAAAATGCCCTACCATCGGGACTACGTATAATCGGCGAAAATTTTTGTGTTTATGAAGGACAGCGACCTCAAAGACTCAGCAGTAATATTTAAGAATTTCTTAAATAGCGAAAGTTACAAATAATGACATGGTCATAGCAAAGCCTCGACCTTAACCCCATAGAACTGTTATGGGATGAATTGGACAGGAGGGTTCGAAGAGTGTGTCCTACCTCAACAAATCACTTCTGAATTATATTCCAAGAAGAATGGAATAGTATACTGAAGAGAATCCTTGAAAAACTCGTGAAATGGATGCCTCGAATTGTACGTGTTATTTTTCGCGCAAAAGGAGGCTTCTTCGATGAACGGAATGTTTAAGATATCTTTGTTTATTTAACGTTAGAATTACTTTAATTTTTATTATTATACTTTATAAACGTCTATAAACAATAAGGCAATAAACATTTTAAGTTTCAATATACATTAATTTAACTGTTTTCCTTTTTTTAAAATTTGAGTGTCCGAACTAATATGGACGGTAGTGTACATATTTAATTAACTGGGCGTATGTATTTGATTGCATTTTATAATGTAACGCTCTGTGTAGAATTAGAAATTATTAGATATTACTCTTATGAACATTTTTGTTTTTATATTACTCAGAAATTGATGTAATCAACTAGATTATAAATTAAAGAATTATTTTAACAATTTCTTATAACATCAAAAAAAAGAATTCAATTTATTTCATTAAAACGTCAGCACTTGACGTTTTAAATACCTACTATTCATTATCATTTTTACATCCGAGACTGGAGCTGTGCTTGATACTGTATCTTAAACGGATCTCTAAAAGTAATTAAATACTATGAGTTCTTAAGCGTTTCGACACACCGTAATAACATAAACAGTTGTATTTACTGCCGTCGGTTTTATAAACATTCGAAGAAAAAAAGAGGAAGAAAGACGAACATCTAAAAATCGACGATTTTATTTATGTTTCATCACAAATAGTTTTTCTTTTCGTTGCCTGACTATTTTACTCCACGTACACGCGACAGATCGTATTTCTGTCGCTTCGATCGACACCTATGCTACATAAAATCTTTTTTTATTTCATAGATAATAAAGAACGTCCATTTTTCCATCTTGATAGCCAATATCGGATGTCCAGTTACTTTTATTAGATAATAAAAAACGCTATTCCAGTATCGTCCTAGATGCTTTTGAGTAGTAACAATTTATTTTTATTGTAAGGAAGAAATTGTCATTTTGTGTTGTCCTAGTGTGCATTTCCCTTTAAGATAGAAGTGTCTTAACCGAAAGGAAATTAAAATTAATTTAAGGAATTATTAAATTAAGATTAAATTTAAATAGTAACCAATTACACGATTGTTTCATATTTTTATGAACAAATCTTAAATAATTTCATTTTGCGTTTTCTGATGCAGTCTTTAATTAATAAAAGGTCTAAGAATCAGTTCTAAGATTTAGCTATTTTAGCAACAGCGTGTTTCAAAAAGAAATACATATTACAAAGTATTATTTTGTCCAAGCTATCGATCGCTGCGCCTCGGCTCGGCTATTGGAAAAACGAATACATAGTCTAGTTTATTTAATAGCCGCTAGATGTCTGTCTTCTGTTTTTCTTAGTAACTGTCATATGTTTAAAATGGCTACTCCGCAGCAGAAATCGTTTTGTGTTCTCGAGTTTGCGAAGTGCAATTCCGTGATTACAGTGCAAAGACGTTTCAGGTTGAGCTACCAAATTGATCCTCCGAATGAGTGGAACATTCGCAGATGGTATCGACAGTTTGTAGATACAGGATGTGTATGTAAAGGAAAGAGTCCTGGCCGCCCTCGTGTTTCTGAAGAAAATGTTGCACAAATTCAAACTGCTTTCCAACGTAATCGTTCAAAATCAACTCGTCGTGCCAGCCGAGAGTTACAACTGCCTACAACAACAATTTGGCGTGTTTTGAAATGTCGGTTAGTTATGAAGCCGTACAAGTTACAGTTGTTACAAGCTCTGCGTCCTGATGACAAATGGAATCGTGCGGCATTTTGTAACGAGATTCATGATGCTATTGATAATAATAGCACTTTCGCACAACGCATCGCACTCAATGATGAAGCGACTTTCCATGTTAGTAGTAGTAATTATACACGTTCTTAACCAAATAAAACCGCGGTTACCTTATACTTACCCTCTAGCACATGCCTCACTAAACTAAATTTCTCAAGTCCATTAAATTTGATGTGCACCTTATGCCCTTTATACCGGGTTCTATTGATCGTTTTGTCTGACCTATTTATTGTCTACTGCAATCTAGACATTTAATTCCGATTTCTTATTGACCTCGACTTTATTTTTTACATTTTCTAAGAGGAATTTAATAGAGTTAGTAGACCGAAATGTAATTTGCAAACCGCGCCCTTTAAAAATCCCATTTAAATTTTTCATCAAGGGATGAAATGGTAAACATATAAATTGCTTGTCTCGATTGCTTTGAAGTAACACGCATGTTGTATTCTGGATTATCTTTTTTATGTTAGCCTTCGTAATTAATCCATTGATTATTTCCGAATCAAAACCACTGTATTTCGCAATGTTCTTCAAAGAATTCAACTGTCTTTCGTATCTCACGTTAGTGGGACACTAAACAAACGATTAATAAAGGAACTGAAAGAAGCCATCTTTTGTTGCATGCTGTAGTTTTAACCTGTCGTCTATTAACATTAATTCCTTTTGGGACAATATTAATTTCTATTTTATGATTATTAATTACTAGGTTATCTAAGAAGACTAAAGCATCATTGTTTTCTTTTTCTACAGTAAATTGAATCTTCGGGAATTTTGAATTTAATTGCTTGACGAAATCGTTTAAGTTACATTTATGCGTGTCAAAATCTCTTGGAAAATATTTACCGTTATGTTTAAATTCAACTTCAAAATTACTCATAAATAACTCCGCTATAACTGGGGAAAGACAATTGCCCATTGCTCTTCCTTGTTTCTGTTAGTAGAGCTTACCTTCGATTTAGAAATAATTTTGGGACATACATAGGGTTATCAATCGCACATATTTATTTACTTTTTCTGGTTCAATCTTATTTTTATAAAGAAATTCTTCTAAATATTTTAAAGTTTCTGGAATCGATACCGAAGGAAACAATGACGTTACGTCGAATGACACTAAAAGTTCCCCGTCTTCTAATTTATAATCTTTAATTCCTTTAATAAATTCTATTGAATTGGGAACTGCTAAGCTTTCAAACTTTTGAGACGAATTTTTGTATTCATTCACTAACCACTTTGAAATTAAGAAACTGGGAGAGTACCTGGTGATAGGTAGGTATTTTTGCCGTAGTTTTCCAGGTCCGACCCTGTTTAATTATCTGCTGATGATGACAACTTATTTGTCTAAATACGTATACAGAATACGAAAATTAATGTGGAAAGGGGTTATATATAAACCTTCAGTTTAGAGATCAACGGATTACTCACACTTTACCTATATTTTTTGTTAGAAGTTATTAACCTTGAATATTTTTAACGCGTCTTTAGTATCCCCTAATCATTTTTATATTTTTCTTCCATTCAACATATGAATCTTCTGAAATTAGCTTTCTCACCCTGAAAAATAATCGCTTTTATCCAAAATTACTAACTTGTTCCCTTTATCTGCTTTTAAATAAAAAGTCTTTCGACCTGAAACTTTTAATCGAGTTCCACTCATGAGTAACTGACTTTTGTTTGTGCTGCTGTAAATTTTGTTTAATTTGGGTCTTGCAAGCCTCTCTATGGAAGTTTTTAAACTTGATTCTAAATCCTTAGTAGACGTTTTAATGCTTGTGATTACCTCTTTGGTAGGAGTATCGCAGTTGGGTAAACAATGTTTTAAACCTTTGTTTAACAAGTCTATTTTCTCTCGATTAAAAGTCTCAGATAAATTAGTGATAAGGTCTCAAAACTATATTCTGATAGTAAACATAACTCTTTAGATTTCTTTTTAAGACCTTTAATTTTTCTTTTCAATTTGTGGTTTATGAGGTTTGTTCGCGGAGATGGTCCGGGATTAATCCCGTACAGATACGCATGCGCACTGCAATATTGGATGTTCGCGGTGCGAAATATCCCGGTTTCTGATAGCAAGTTAGTCGTTCGCGGTGCTTGAGGTAATGGTACCGGATCAATCCCTAACAGATCAGAACGATCCGAGGATTTTAGCGCGGACAACTTGGACAACTTTCAGACGCATGCGTATTATAAACTTTATTAGTTGTGTGCAAATGATTTTGTAAACTAACATAACCTAAGTATTTAATTGAATGAAAAGGTGAGCTTGAAATGATGTACTTACTTTATTTATTTATATTTTAGTTTTTGTAGATGAGCGACCATTTTACTTCAAGTGATGAAGATCTTGAGGAAATGTTGAATTTAATATCGATTCCAAAAAATTTAAATTATTTTGAAGAAACGGTTCCACAGTACGATGACGGGCTTTATTTGGAACATTTCCGGATTAGTAGAGAGAAAACTGCATATTTAGCAGAGAGGTTTGAAAATTCAGAGTATTACAACTATCAAGAAGGAGATTCGGATAAAATATCTGCTTTAAAATCCATCACAGTATTTCTTTGGTACGCGGGAAATGAAGCAATTAGTTTTCGAGACACTTCCGACCGATTCAACATAGCAAAAAGTTCCTTATATAAAATTATTAGAAGAGTTTCTTATTTTTTAAGTAACCTATCTAGAGAAGTAATTGTTTGGCCCACTGCGAATGAAAGATTGGAAATTGAAAGACATTTCCGAGAAAATAACTTTCCAGAAGTTATTGGGATAGTGGATGGGACGCACATAAGAATTGATAAACCGTCAGATGATCCAGATTCTTACCTGAACCGTAAACATTTTTACTCAATTCAGGTAAGTCTGTAAATATGTTATATGACGTTTGCATTACATTAAAAAGTTCTTTAAATAAGTATTTTAATTTTTATATTTTAGGCACAAATTGTCTGCGATCATAGAAAAAGAATACGGGATATTTTCGTAGGATATCCAGGATCAGTTCATGACAGCCGCGTGTTAAGGTCATCTCCCTTATACGAAACTCTCCCACAAAAGTGCCAGGGTGGGTTTATTCTTGGTGACAGTGGTTACCCATGCCTTCGCAATTTGTTGACACCGTTTAAAGATCGCGGTCAATTAACCAGGAGGCAAAGGAATTATAATTACCTATTATCTAAAAATAGGTATATAGTAGAACATTGTTTCGGAATTTTAAAACAACGGTTTAGACAGTTATATCATGTAAAATTAAGAAACATAAGGGATATAGTTCATTTCATAAGGGCATGTGCTGTTTTACATAACATAGCCTTAAATGATGAGTTCTTGATTGACGAAGAACTGCCTGTTCTAAACGAAGGAGAATTGCAAGCAGAACAAGGAGATGAACAACAAGATGATAATGAAGATGAATTAGATGGTGTTAGAAAAAGAAACAATGTCATGAATAATTTACCTTTTTTATTATAATCAGGATTAATAGCAAAAATAAACTTTATTTAAATTATGAAACTTATTATTTATGTATTACAGAACTCAAACAAAAAATAGTTTATTAATATATCATAAACAAAATACCATATAATTTCCATATGAATTATTACTATTAAATTAAAAACTAAATTATTGAAACTAAAGCAAACTCTAAAAAATTGGTAATTGTAAATACATAAATATTTTAAACATATTTATTTTGTAAGAAATCCTACAAACTAAAGTTAAATCTGAAAAGCATCTGGTTATTGAAGAAATAATTCTGCATTTTCGTCATTTTTTTGTTGTCCCGTAACATACTCTTTCAGTATTTTGTTTCGCTCTTCAAGCAGATTATTTTTGCGAATCTTTTCTTCTAAAAGTTTCTCTTCTATGTCTAGCCTTTTAGCATAATAATTTTGCCTATTCTGCCTAATTTCTTTTAATGTATCTAGTTTTAATCGTTTGTTTCTGTTATTTGATTGAAACACTTTTGTAGATGACTTTTCTTGCTGTGAAGTTCCTGCTACATTATTTTCTTCTCTAATCCTCGTTTCAGTTTCTTTGGGAGTCTCTGGCACAGGCAGTGGATCAATGGTATCGCTTGCAAGAACGACTTCTGGAAAGATATTTTTTTTCTTTCCTAAAATCTCGTGCATAATATCGGCATATTCAAACTCTTTCCTACCTCGACCTGTGGCATTATTATTTAATATGTATTTTTTGTACGCCCTTTCCAATGCCCTCCATCTATTTTCACAGCTTGAAGGAGTTATGTTCTTCCCTATTTGTATTTTTAACTCCTTTGCAATTTCTTCAAACATTCTTTTTAAACTTTTTAATTGTAAGGTACCTACTTGCTTTCTGTATTTTTTATACAGGTCTAACAACAATAACGTGTGGGCGTGGGTAAAACGGTATAATTCATTGCCCTCCACGTTTTCCGGGATTTCTAAAAATTCGGACATATCTAGTTCTAGAAAATAAAACGTGCTTTAAAAATTTTTATTCGAAAAACTATATTTTTATGTACAACTAACCTATTTCATTCATTTTCACTGCAGCAAGGTTTGCTCAACGACGTTGGTTAAAAGTTAGGTTATTTTCATGCATTGTTTACATCAGCTGTAAAAATGTGTCTAAATACCGTTCGCGGAGTAAACAAATTCCTAACCAATCCCAAATCACGCACGCGCACAATACCAATCCGAAATCGGTGTTGGATCAGTCAGGGACTTGTCAGAAATCCATTCCGCGAACAAACCTATGATTTCACAGGTTCTAACACCACTCTACGAATTCAAAATCATTTAATTTTTTTGTTAATTCTCAATGTAACTCGTATAATTCAAATTCTAATCTACTTCTTTTACTGTAGAGATATTTCATTTCTAGTCAATATTCGCATATGAAATGACTCTCTCATTCATTATACAATTTGACGTTACTTTTAGTTCCCAAAACCACTGTTTATGCCGTCTGATGCCAATTTGCTAAGAAATTCCTTTTTTTAAAGTCGTTGTTGATCGTTTAATTCGAAACTTTTACTCCAGGGCATGCTGGGTAGATTAACAAATTTATTTGAAAATGTAGAAATGTGTTGTTTTTCAACGGGACTTTCCCGAATGTAATAAAAATGCTCAGACTGTTTATTATTTAACGAATTCGGTGTTACTTTATGGTATAGTGTCCGTTTAATTATTTTATAACAAAAGTATTATAATATATTATATAATCTACGATAAATAAGATAAGTAGCACGGTGGTTAGATTACTAACCACTGTGACTATAGTGGGTTTCATAAAATACATATTTATATTGCATTATAAGGATGCCGCGTGTACTTAATGAACGTGATATAGAAGATATTTTGTTGGAAAGTATACCTTCTGATTGCGAAAGTGTGTGCAGTCTTGAAGCAGATGAAGGAGAAAATTATGAGATGCAAACGGACCCGATGGTGCTCAGTGACATACCTTCTGTGCTCCAGCTAAATCTTAAAGATGAATTTGACTCGAACGATGGCATTACCATTTCAAATTTGCCTGACACTACTGGTAGTGCTACTACGAGTGCTTCATTTACTCAAACTGTTATGAGAGAACTAAAATGGAAGAAAATTTTCAGAAGGGGGGGAACCGGACAAGTACACTGGGGGTAGGAGTGTACCAAACGATATAATAGAGTTAGAGGATGTCACACCTATGCCTATTGTTTAGATTTAGATATATATACTGGCAAGGATAGTGACAAAGTACAAACTGATCTCGGTAGTAAAGTTGTTCGACAATTTTGCATGGATTTGAAATTGAAAAATCACAAAGTCATTATTTATAATTATTTCAATAGCTATGCCTTGCAGGAGACTTGTACAAAGATAACATATTTGCTTGTGGTACCGTAAACTCAAATCGTAAATATTAACCTATACTAAAAGAAGACAATGCTCTAAACAGGGGAGAACACGATTACAGAGTCAGTGACATAAATATCGCCTTTCTAAAGTGGAGAGACAAAAGATGAGTTTTCATGCTTACAAACTACATAGATCCGAGAAAGACATGTATTGTTACTAGCAGGGAACACAATGGAGCCAAAAATGAAATAGTTTGTCCTGAAGCTGTGATATAATACAACAATTCTCTGAACTATGTGTACAAATTCGACCAGCTAAAAAGCACTTTTGCTATAGACCGAAAATCACGTAAATGAAAAATCGAATATTTTTTCACTTTTTAGACTGTGCTATCACAAACTCCTACATTGTGTACATGGAAACAGCTCAGCAACAAAAATTTTCGAAGAAGTATTTACTAAGGGATTCTGGCACCAACTCACGTGAAGAACTCTGAATTATGCTCTAAATGCTCCCACAATAGTTATGCATCTTCTCCTGTACAAATAAAGCGGCACAAACTAACTGTACCAACAGAATTACGTCTAGAAGGCAACATGCATCAGCCAGAGCGAACCACTTCTCGAAGATGCGCAAAATGCAGCACTAAGAAAAGTCCGGTGCGTACTATATGGCAATGCGGCACCTGTAAAGTCCCTCTTTGTATACGAAAAGATAAAACGTGTTTTTCAGATTTTCATAGAAAATAAATTTGCTTATATATCATACTAAACTTTTCTTAATGATTTATTATGCCAACAGCCATGGTGGTTAGTATGCTAACCACCCTAATTTGTAAAAGCCTAAACGGTTTTTTCTTTTTTTACATGTTTTTCATAATAAATAAACGTTAATTAACCTAAAAATGCAATTGTTTTTATTCTGAAGTTATGTATAAGAAAGCGTGGCTGAAAGAGTTAATCAATTTAGGGAAAACATTTCTATTTTTTCACCGTTTCAAGGAATTAATATCTGCGCTTAATAACTTAGCTTTACTGTATTTCTTGCGAAATATGTTGGTAATTGCTCTTATTGAAACGAATCATCGTAAAAAAATATCTAAAGAGGAAAAAAGATGTAATTAAATTACAAAACAGGAATATACACTTATTCTATTTTAATATAAAAAAATATAATAATTAATGATACATAAAATAATGCAGTAGACTAGAATATATATATATTATATAATATATAATACATACATCTGCTATGTATTTTACAATTACAGAGTATATAGAGGATGTTGTCATGAGACGTGGTATAATCATAACTCATAATATTGTTATTACATTATATACATAACTTGGCGTTTCGTCCAGAATTAATGAGCAATATGGCCATGTACATAATGTGCGAAATTGTGATTTCAATATTTATTTAACCAATTAAGAAAATAGGAAGTTCTTAAAACTGTTATTTCTGTACATCAAAAGGTAAATATGCGCTTTATTCTAATATAGCATTGTTTTTGAGAATACAATTTCTTCGATATAAACAAATTCTTCGAAACCATAGAGCAGAACAAAAAGAAAACTTAAATCGTTCTGAAAGAATCCTTGACAAGAAGAGTAACACTATACACAGCCATAAATCAAAAACTTAATAAATTGGGATGTAATAAATGAAAAATATTATCTATAATATTTATATTTGTATAGTTTTAAGATTTAAAATTTGTGTTCTGTTCACTTTTTGGAATACAACCATAATTCTATTTGCAAAGAGGTTTATAATCTCCTTTTTTTGTAATAAGCGATACTTGAAAATAATAATTTTATTACCATTTATTATGATAAATAAACATTTAATTACCATCGACTATGACGATATACATATATCCTAGTAATGAACCAAAAGGAGACAAATCCAACATTAAAATGTAGTGACAGCACAATGTTAATACAACGAAAACGAGCATTGACAGTTAATTAAAAATTCTATGTACTCGTATAACAGAAACTAGTATTTTTAAAAGAATTAACGATTAAAATCTAAGTATTTTGAGAATAAATTTGAGAATTATGTATGGCAAAATGTTTCAGAACACTCCGTGAAGCACAAAATGACGCTGCTGAAGAAAATCCAATGTACACGTATTCAGCTCACAGACCGAGAAAACAAACATTTTTGCATAAGGGCCGGATGAAGTATCAACGGGAGGTTTTCTATTATAAATTGCATTATTAAAACGTCTGAACGTGTTTCATATTATATTGAATTTTAAATATTATATGAGAATGAAAGGCATTTGTAATGGACATTCAAGACTTGTGAAGTTATCAAAATTATTATAACATTTTAATTTAGAATTTATGAACTTTTTTTTCAAATTATTTTTAAATTTAATTTTGAATTTCATCATACATCGTACATAAAAGAGAGAGGGTATAGATATCCCTAGAATTTTGTGTTATTTAGCTTATATACAGCTTAAAAATTAAAGAATTAGGTAACTTTCTTATATTATATCGTTATACAAGGCTATACATAAAACAACAGTATCCAAATTTCCAGAGTTTGATGTTTTAAATCTTGTTAAAACGAAAATTTTTTATTAAACTGATTATAGACTCAACTTAATTAGAATTAAGTAGAATTCTATTGAAAATTAATTAATTTTGATGGAGCCTATGGCTGATTAATTTAATCACTGAAGGTTGATATATAACCCCATTCCACATTAATTTACGCAATTAAATGCCTAGATTGCAGTAAATATCGGACAAACAAAACGATTGATAGAAACCCGGTATGAAGAACATATTGCACACGTAAAATTCAATCGGCTAGAAAAATCCAGTTTAGTAAAACATGTGTTGGAAAGTAATCATAGTGTAACCGCGGATTGTTTGCATTTGATAAAGTACGTGTGTAATTATCGCGAATTAGATACGTATGAAAGCATGTACATTTTGAAGAATAAAGGCCGTGTGTTGAACACTGACCTGGGCCCCAACCATGTTTAATCTCTTAAACGATAAGGGAGGGTGCAATAAACGCATGGAGGTACTTTTCTTTTCTTTCCTTTTTTTATTTTTTCTTTTATCTTAGTTTAGGACTAAAATACAATTTTTACGAATTATGTGAAACGAATATACAGTATGCGTTTTGGCTTTCAAGATTACAGGTCGTGTGCAGAATTTGTTTCGTAGGTGTATTTATCGTAGTTTTCCAAGTGCGACACTGTTTAATTATCTGCTGATGATGACAACTTAGTTGTCGAAATACGTATACAGAAAAAGAAAATTAATGTGGAATAGTGTTATATATCAACCTTCAGTTATTAAATGAAAATTAAAGGTTTAAAGCACCATGATGATATATATATCTTATGAAAATAATAAATAATATTAATAATAAATAATTTCATATAATGTCAGTACATTATATAAAATTATTTATTCATTCTTGGAGGGTAACAAAATAATAGAAATGAGAAAAACTGCTAACGAAACTTGTGATGTTCGTATATTGTGCAGAGATATCTGTTCATCTGTAAAGATTAACAATTATAAATTGCTACAATTACAAAATTTTTAACATCTCGGTATACACTTAGACCACCGGCTTGCTTGGCACAAGTATATATTCACTAAACGTGAACTTGGACTGTATCACCAACAAATTAATAATAGTTTCAGTAAAAATATCAAGTCCTCTTTCCAAAATAAAATATTGTTATGGAAAATCATAATGAAACTACTATGTAAGAGCATCTGCATACAACATCGCCATCTCACAATGCTTGCAAAATAAAGTGCTATACATAGCTATCGATGAAAGACATTTAATTAATCTCAACAAAGGAAGTCATTAAACAATTTAGTGTAAAGTACGAAAAACTAAAATACCACCCCAATATTCAAGGGAGATATTTAAATACTATCAGTGATAGTGCTGAACGTAAATATACATTAGTAGATTTAATATACCGTGAA